>CAKAOJ020000484.1:0-102500 GCA_916701645.2 Sebastolobus alascanus
CATAGTACAGTATGTCAAAAAAAAAATTTGAAAAAAAGTCATAGTATTGTATGTCGAAAAATTTTTTGAAAAAAAAAGACATAGTATACTATGTGGAAAAATTTCCTGAAAAAAAAAGTCATAGTATAGTATGTCGAAAAATTTCATGAAAAAAAAGTCATAGTATAGTATGTTAAAAAAATTATGAAAAAAAGTCATAGTATAGTATGTCGAAAAATTTCATGAAAAAAATCAAAGTATAGTATGTCGAAAAATTTCATGAAAAAAAGTCATAGTATAGTATGCCGAAAAATTTTATGAAAAAAAGTCATAGTATAGTATGTCGAAAAATTTCCTAAAAAAAATCATACTATTGTATGTCGAAAAATTTCATGAAAAAAAGTCATAGTATAGTATGTCGAAAATTTTGTGAAAAAAAATCATAGTATAGTATGTCAGAATAATTCATGAAAAAAATTCATAGTATAGTATGTCGAAATATTTCATGAAAAAAAGTCATAGTATAGTATGTCGAAAAATTTCATGAAACAAAGTCATAGTATAGTATGTTAAAAAAATTATGAAAAAAAGTCATAGTATAGTATATCGAAAAATCTTTTGAAAAAAAAGACATAGTATAGTATGTCGAAAAATTTCCTGAAAAAAAATTCATAGTATAGTATGTCGAAAAATTTCATGAAAAGAAAGTCATAGTATAGTATGTTGAAAAATATTTATGGAAAAAAGTCATAGTATAGTATGTCATAATATTTCATGAAAAAAAAGTTATAGTATAGTATGTCGAAAAATTTCATGAAAAAAGTCATAGTATAGTATGTCGAAAAAATTCATGAAAAAAAGTCATAGTATAGTATGTCGAAAAATTTCATGAAAAAAAGTCATAGTATAGTATGTCGAAAAATTTGTGAAAAAAAGTCATAGTATAGTATGTCAAAAAAAAAATTAGAAAAAAAAGTCATAGTATTGTATGTCGAAAAATCTTTTGAAAAAAAAGGCATAGTATAGTATGTCGAAAAATTTCCTGAAAAAAAAAGTCATACTATAGTATGTCGAAAAAATTCATGAAAAAAACTCATAGTATAGTATGTCGAAAAATCTTTTGAAAAACAAGTCATAGTATAGTATGTCGAAAAATTTCATGAAAAAAATCAAAGTATAGTATTTCCAAAAATTTCATGAAAAAAAGTCATAGTATAGTATGTCGAAAATTTTGTGAAAAAAATCATAGTATAGTATGTCATAATAATTCATGACAAAAAAAGTCATAGTATAGTATGTCGAAATATTTCATGAAAAAAAGTCATAGTATAGTATGTCATAAAATTTCATGAAAAAAAAGTCATAGTATAGTATGTTGAAAAATTTCAAGAAAAAAAGTCATAGTATAGTATGTCGAATTATTTCATGAAAAAAAGTCATAGTATAGTATGTCATAATATTTCATGAAAAAAAAGTTATAGTATAGTATGTCGAAAAATTTCAAGAAAAAAAGTCATAGTATAGTATGTCGAAAAAATTCATGAAAAAAAGTCATAGTATAGTATGTCGAAAAATTTCATGAAAAAAGTCATAGTATAGTATGTCAAAAAAAAAATTTGAAAAAAAGTCATAGTATTGTATGTCGAAAAATCTTTTCAAAAAAAAAGACATAGTATACTATGTGGAAAAATTTCCTGAAAAAAAAAGTCATAGTATAGTATGTCGAAAAATTTCATGAAAAAAAAGTCATAGTATAGTATGTTAAAAAAATTATGAAAAAAAGTCATAGTATAGTATGTCGAAAAATTTCATGAAAAAAAGTCATAGTATAGTATGTCGAAAAATTTTATGAAAAAAAGTCATAGTATAGTAAGTCGAAAAATTTCCTAAAAAAAAGTCATACTATTGTATGTCGAAAAATAGTATGAAAAAAAGTCATAGTATAGTATGTCGAAAATTTTGTGAAAAAAAATCAGAGTATAGTATGTCAGAATAATTCATGAAAAAAAGTCATAGTATAGTATGTCGAAATATTTCATGAAAAAAAGTCATAGTATAGTATGTCATAAAATTTCATGAAAAAAAGTCATAGTATAGTATGTCGAAAAATTTCTGAAAAAAAGTCATAGTATAGTATGTCGAAAAAATTCATGAAAAAAAAGACATAGTATAGTATGTCGAAAAATTTCATGAAAAAAAGTCATAGTATAGTATGTCGAAAAATTTCATGAAAAAAAAGTCATAGTATAGTATGTCGAAAAATTTCATGAAAAAAAGTCATAGTATAGTATGTCGAAAAAATTCATGAAAAAAAGTCATAGTATAGTATGTCGAAAAAAGTTATAGTATAGTATGTCGAAAAATTTCATGAAAAAAAGTCATAGTATAGTATGTCGAAAAAAATCATGAAAAAAAGTCATAGTATAGTATGTCGAAAAATTTCATGAAAAAAAGTCATAGTATAGTATGTCGAAAAATTTCATGAAAAAAAGTCGTAGTATAGTATGCAGAAAAATTTGTGAAAAAAAGTCATAGTATAGTATGTCAAAAAAAAATTTGAAAAAAAATCATAGTATTGTATGTCGAAAAAGCTTTTGAAAAAAAAAGACATAGTATACTATGTGGAAAAATTTCCTGAAAAAAAAAGTCATAGTATAGTATGTCGAAAAATTTCATGAAAAAAATTCATAGTATAGTATGTCGAAAAATTTGTGAAAAAAACTCATAGTATAGTATGTCAAAAAAAAAATTTGAAAAAAAGTCATAGTATTGTATGTCGAAAAATCTTTTGAAAAAAAAAGACATAGTATACTATGTGGAAAAATTTCCTGAAAAAAAAAGTCATAGTATAGTATGTCGAAAAATTTCATGAAAAAAAGTCATAGTGTAGTACGTCGAAAAATTTTATGAAAAAAAGTCATAGTATAGTATGTCGAAAAATCTTATGAAAAAAAGTCATAGTATAGTATGTCGAAAAATTTCCTAAAAAAAAGTCATACTATTGTATGTCGAAAAATTTCATGAAAAAAAGTCATAGTATAGTATGTCGAAAATTTTGTGAAAAAAAATCATAGTATAGTATGTCAGAATAATTCATGAAAAAAAGTCATAGTATAGTATGTCGAAATATTTCATGAAAAAAAGTCATAGTATAGTATGTCATAAAATTTCATGAAAAAAAAGTCATAGTATAGTATGTTGAAATATATTTATGAAAAATAGTCATAGTATAGTATGTCATAATATTTCATGAAAAAAAAGTTATAGTATAGTATGTCGAAAAATTTCATGAAAAAAAGTCATAGTATAGTATGTCGAAAAAATTCATGAAAAAAAGTCATAGTATAGTATGTCGAAAAATTTCATGAAAAAAAGTCATAGTATAGTATGTTAAAAAATTATGAAAAAAAGTCATAGTATAGTATGTCGAAAAATGTCATGAAAAAATCAAAGTATAGTATGTCGAAAAATTACATTAAAAAAAGTCATAGTATAGTATGTCGAAAAATGTTATGAAGCAAGTCATAGTATAGTATGTCAAAAAAAATGTAGAAAAAAAAGTCATAGTATTGTATGTCGAAAAATCTTTTGAAAAAAAAGGCATAGTATAGTATGTCGAAAAATTTCCTGAAAAAAAAAGTCATACTATAGTATGTCGAAAAAATTCATGAAAAAAACTCATAGTATAGTATGTCGAAAAATCTTTTGAAAAACAAGTCATAGTATAGTATGTCGAAAAATTTCATGAAAAAAATCAAAGTATAGTATTTCGAAAAATTTCATGAAAAAAAGTCATAGTATAGTATGTCGAAAAATTTCATGAAAAAAATCAAAGTATAGTATGTCGAAAAATTTCATGAAAAAAAGTCATAGTATAGTATGTCGAAATATTTCATGAAAAAAAGTCATAGTATAGTATGTCATAAAATTTCATGAAAAAAAAGTCATAGTATAGTATGTTGAAAAATATTTATTAAAAAAAGTCATAGTATAGTATGTCATAATATTTCATGAAAAAAAAGTTATAGTATAGTATGTCGAAAAATTTCATGAAAAAAGTCATAGTATAGTATGTCGAAAAATTTCATGAAAAAAAGTCATAGTATAGTATGTCGAAAAATTTGTGAAAAAAAGTCATAGTATAGTATGTCAAAAAAAAAATTTGAAAAAAAGTCATAGTATTGTATGTCGAAAAATCTTTTGAAAAAAAAGTCATAGTATAGTATGTCGAAAAATTTCCTGAAAAAAAAGTCATAGTATAGTATGTCGAAAAATTTCATGAAAAAAAAGTCATAGTATAGTATGTCTAAAAAATTATGAAAAAAAGTCATAGTATAGTATGTCGAAAAATTTCATGAAAAAAATCAAAGTATAGTATGTCGAAAAATTTCATGAAAAAAAGTCATAGTATAGTATGTCGAAAAATTTTATGAAAAAAAGTCATAGTATAGTATGTCGAAAAATTTCATGAAAAAAAAGTCATAGTATAGTATGTCGAAAAATTTCATGAAAAAAAGTCATAGTATAGTATGTCGAAAAATTTATGAAAAAAAAGTCATAGTATAGTATGTCGAAAAATTTTATGAAAAAAAGTCATAGTATAGTATGTCGAAAAATTTCTTAAAAAAAAGTCATAGTATAGTATGTCGAAAAATTTCATGAAAAAAAGTCATAGTATAGTATGTCGAAAAAATTCATGAAAAAAAGTCATAGTATAGTATGTCGAAAAATTTCATGAAAAAAAGTCATAGTATAGTATGTCGAAAAATTTCATGAAAAAAAGTCATAGTATAGTATGTCGAAAAATTTCATGAAAAAAAGTCATAGTATAGTATGTCGAAAAAATTTGTGAAAAAAAGTCATAGTATAGTATGTCGAAATAATTCATGAAAAAAAAGTCATAGTATAGTATGTCGAAAAATGTTATGAAAAAAAGTTATAGTATAGTATGTCGAAAAATTTCATGAAAAAAAGTCATAGTATAGTATGTCGAAAATTTCATGAAAAAAAGTCATAGTATAGTATGTCAAAAATTTCATGAAAAAAAAGTTATAGTATAGTATGTCGAAAAATTTCATGAAAAAAAGTCATAGTATAGTATGTCGAAAAAATTCATGAAAAAAAGTCATAGTATAGTATGTCGAAAAATTTCATGAAAAAAAGTCATAGTATAGTATGTCGAAAAATTTCATGAAAAAAAGTCATAGTATAGTATGTCGAAAAATTTCATGAAAAAAAGTCATAGTATAGTATGTCGAAAAAATTCTTGAAAAAAAGTCATAGTATAGTATGTCGAAAAATTTCATGAAAAAAAAGTCATAGTATAGTATGTTAAAAAAATTATGAAAAAAAGTCACAGTATAGTATGTCGAAAAATTTCATTAAAAAAAAGTCTTGGTATAGTATGTTAAAAAAATTATGAAAAAAAGTCATAGTATAGTATGTCGAAATATTTCATGAAAAAAAGTCATAGTATAGTATGTCATAAAATTTCATGAAAAAAAAGTCATAGTATAGTATGTTGAAATATATTTATGAAAAATAGTCATAGTATAGTATGTCATAATATTTCATGAAAAAAAAGTTATAGTATAGTATGTCGAAAAATTTCATGAAAAAAAGTCATAGCATAGTATGTCGAAAAAATTCATGAAAAAAAGTCATAGTATAGTATGTCGAAAAATTTCATGAAAAAAAGTCATAGTATAGTATGTTGAAGAATTTGTGAAAAAATCATAGTATAGTATGTCGAAAAATTTAATGAAAAAAAAGTCATAGTATAGTATGTCGAAAAATTTCATGAAAAAAAGTCATAGTATAGTATGTCGAAAAATTTCATGAAAAAAAGTCATAGTATAGTATGTCGAAAAATTTCATGAAAAAAAGTCATAGTATAGTATGTCGAAAAATATTATGAAAAAAAGTCATAGTATAGTATGTCATAATATTTCATGAAAAAAAAGTTATAGTATAGTATGTCGAAAAATTTCATGAAAAAAAGTCATAGTATAGTATGTCGAAAAATTTCAAGAAAAAAAGTCATAGTATAGTATGTCGAAAAAATTCATGAAAAAAAGTCATGGTATAGTATGTCGAAAAATTTCATGAAAAAAAGTCATAGTATAGTATGTCGAAAAATTTCATGAAAAAAAGTCATAGTGTAGTATGTCGAAAAATTTTATGAAAAAAAGTCATAGTATAGTATGTCGAAAAATTTCATGAAAAAAAGTCATAGTGTAGTATGTCGAAAAATTTTATGAAAAAAAGTCATAGTATAGTATGTCGAAAAAGTTCTTAAAAAAAGTCATACTATTGTATGTCGAAAAATTTCATGAAAAAAAGTCATAGTATAGTATGTCGAAAATTTTGTGAAAAAAAGTCATAGTATAGTATGTCAGAATAATTCTTGAAAAAAAGTCATAGTATAGTATGTCATAATATTTCATGAAAAAAAAGTTATAGTATAGTATGTCGAAAAATTTCATGAAAAAAAGTCATAGTATAGTATGTCGAAAAATTTCTGAAAAAAAAGTCATAAGTATTGTATGTCGAAAAATTTCATGAAAAAAAAGTCATAGTATAGTATGTCGAAAAATTTCATGAAAAAAAAGTCATAGTATAGTATGTCGAAAAATTCATGAAAAAAAAGTCATAGTATAGTATGTCGAAATATTTCATGAAAAAAAGTCATAGTATAGTATGTCGAAAAATTTCATGAAAAAAAGTCATAGTATAGTATGTCGAAATATTTCATGAAAAAAAGTCATAGTATAGCATGTCGCAAAATTTCATGAAAAAAAGTCATAGTATAGTATGTCGAAAAATTTCATGAAAAAAAAGTCATAGTATAGTATGTCGAAAAATTTCATGAAAAAAAGTCATAGTATAGTATGTCGAAAATTTCATGAAAAAAAGTCATAGTATAGTATGTCAGAAAAAATTCATGAAAAAAAGTCATAGTATAGTATGTCGAAAAATTTCATGAAAAAAAGTCATAGTATAGTATGTCGAAAAATTTATGAAAAAAAGTCATAGTATAGTATGTCGAAAAATTTCATGAAAAAAAAGTCATAGTATAGTATGTCGAAAAATTTCATGAAAAAAAGTCATAGTATAGTATGTCGAAAAATTTCATGAAAAAAAGTCATAGTATAGTATGTCGAAAAATTTCATGAAAAAAAGTCATAGTATAGTATGTCGAAAAATTTCATGAAAAAAAAGTCATAGTATAGTATGTCGAAAAATTTCATGAAAAAAAGTCATAGTATAGTATGTCGAAAAATTTCATGAAAAAAAAGTCATAGTATAGTATGTCGAAAAATTTCATGAAAAAAAGTCATAGTATAGTATGTCGAAAAATTTATGAAAAAAAGTCATAGTATAGTATGTCGAAAAATTTCATGAAAAAAAGTCATAGTATAGTATGTCGAAAAATTTCATGAAAAAAAAGTCATAGTATAGTATGTCGAAAAATTTCATGAAAAAAAGTCATAGTATAGTATGTCGAAAAATTTATGAAAAAAAGTCATAGTATAGTATGTCATAATATTTCATGAAAAAAAAGTTATAGTATAGTATGTCGAAAAATTTCATGAAAAAAGTCATAGTATAGTATGTCGAAAAAATTCATGAAAAAAAGTCATAGTATAGTATGTCGAAAAATTTCATGAAAAAAAGTCATAGTATAGTATGTCGAAAAATTTGTGAAAAAAAGTCATAGTATAGTATGTCATAATAATTCATGACAAAAAAAGTCATAGTATAGTATGTCGAAATATTTCATGAAAAAAAGTCATAGTATAGTATGTCATAAAATTTCATGAAAAAAAAGTCATAGTATAGTATGTTGAAAAATATTTATGAAAAAAAGTCATAGTATAGTATGTCATAATATTTCATGAAAAAAAAGTTATAGTATAGTATGTCGAAAAATTTCAAGAAAAAAAGTCATAGTATAGTATGTCGAAAAAATTCATGAAAAAAAGTCATAGTATAGTATGTCGAAAAATTTGTGAAAAAAATCATAGTATAGTATGTCAAAAAAAAAAATTGAAAAAAAGTCATAGTATTGTATGTCGAAAAATCTTTTGAAAAAAAAAGACATAGTATACTATGTGGAAAGATTTCCTGAAAAAAAAAGTCATAGTATAGTATGTCGAAAAATTTCATGAAAAAAAAGTCATAGTATAGTATGTTAAAAAAATTATGAAAAAAAGTCATAGTATAGTATGTCGAAAAATTTCATGAAAAAAAGTCATAGTATAGTATGTCGAAAAATTTTATGAAAAAAAGTCATAGTATAGTATGTCGAAAAATTTCCTAAAAAAAAGTCATACTATTGTATGTCGAAAAATTTCATGAAAAAAAGTCATAGTATAGTATGTCGAAAATTTTGTGAAAAAAAATCATAGTATAGTATGTCAGAATAATTCATGAAAAAAAGTCATAGTATAGTATGTCGAAATATTTCATGAAAAAAAGTCATAGTATAGTATGTCATAAAATTTCATGAAAAAAAAGTCATAGTATAGTATGTTGAAATATATTTATGAAAAATAGTCATAGTATAGTATGTCATAATATTTCATGAAAAAAAAGTTATAGTATAGTATGTCGAAAAATTTCATGAAAAAAAGTCATAGCATAGTATGTCGAAAAAATTCATGAAAAAAAGTCATAGTATAGTATGTCGAAAAATTTCATGAAAAAAAGTCATAGTATAGTATGTTAAAAAAATTATGAAAAAAAGTCACAGTATAGTATGTCGAAAAATGTCATGAAAAAAATCAAAGTATAGTATGTCGAAAAATTTCATTAAAAAAAGTCATAGTATAGTATGTCGAAAAATGTCATGAAAAAAATCAAAGTATAGTATGTCGAAAAATTTCATTAAAAAAAGTCATAGTATAGTATGTCGAAAAATTTCATGAAAAAAAGTCATAGTATAGTATGTTGAAAAATTTGTGAAAAAAATCATAGTATAGTATGTCATAATAATTCATGAAAAAAAAAGTCATAGTATAGTATGTCGAAATATTTCATGAAAAAAAGTCATAGTATAGTATGTCATAAAATTTCATGAAAAAAAAGTCATAGTATAGTATGTCGAAAAATTTCAAGAAAAAAAGTCATAGTATAGTATGTCGAAAAAAATCATGAAAAAAAGTCATAGTATAGTATGTCATAATATTTCATGAAAAAAAAGTTATAGTATAGTATGTCGAAAAATTTCAAGAAAAAAAGTCATAGTATAGTATGTCGAAAAAAATCATGAAAAAAAGTCATAGTATAGTATGTCGAAAAATTTCATGAAAAAAAGTCATAGTATAGTATGTCGAAAAATTTCATGAAAAAAAGTCATAGTATAGTATGCAGAAAAATTTGTGAAAAAAAGTCATAGTATAGTATGTCAAAAAAAAAATTTGAAAAAAAATCATAGTATTGTATGTCGAAAAATCTTTTGAAAAAAAAAGACATAGTATACTATGTGGAAAAATTTCCTGAAAAAAAAAGTCATAGTATAGTATGTCGAAAAATTTCATGAAAAAAATTCATAGTATAGTATGTCGAAAAATTTGTGAAAGAAGTCATAGTATAGTATGTCAAAAAAAAAATTTGAAAAAAAGTCATAGTATTGTATGTCGAAAAATCTTTTGAAAAAAAAAGACATAGTATACTATGTGGAAAAATTTCCTGAAAAAAAAAGTCATAGTATAGTATGTCGAAAAATTTCATGAAAAAAAGTCATAGTGTAGTACGTCGAAAAATTTTATGAAAAAAAGTCATAGTATAGTATGTCGAAAAATTTCTTAAAAAAAAGTCATACTATTGTATGTCGAAATTTTCATGAAAAAAAGTCATAGTATAGTATGTCGAAATATTTCATGAAAAAAAGTCATAGTATAGTATGTCATAAAATTTGATGAAAAAAAAGTCATAGTATAGTATGTTGAAATATATTTATGAAAAAAAGTCATAGTATAGTATGTCATAATATTTCATGAAAAAAAAGTTATAGTATAGTATGTCGAAAAATTTCAAGAAAAAAAGTCATAGTATAGTATGTCGAAAAAATTCATGAAAAAAAGTCATAGTATAGTATGTCGAAAAATTTCATGAAAAAAGTCATAGTATAGTATGTCGAAAAATTTCATGAAAAAAAGTCATAGTATAGTATGTCGAAAAATTTGTGAAAAAAATCATAGTATAGTATGTCAAAAAAAAAATTTGAAAAAAAGTCATAGTATTGTATGTCGAAAAATCTTTTGAAAAAAAAAGACATAGTATACTATGTGGAAAAATTTCCTGAAAAAAAAAGTCATAGTATAGTATGTCGAAAAATTTCATGAAAAAAAAGTCATAGTATAGTATGTTAAAAAAATTATGAAAAAAAGTCATAGTATAGTATGTCGAAAAATTTCATGAAAAAAAGTCATAGTATAGTATGTCGAAAAATTTTATGAAAAAAAGTCATAGTATAGTATGTCGAAAAATTTCCTAAAAAAAAGTCATACTATTGTATGTCGAAAAATTTCATGAAAAAAAGTCATAGTATAGTATGTCGAAAATTTTGTGAAAAAAAATCATAGTATAGTATGTCGAAAAATTTTATGAAAAAAAGTCATAGTATAGTATGTCGAAAAATTTCATGAAAAAAAGTCATAGTATAGTATGTCGAAAAATTTCATGAAAAAAAGTCATAGTATAGTATGTTGAAAAATTTGTGAAAAAAAGTCATAGTATAGTATGTCAAAATATTTTATGAAAAAAAGTCATAGTATAGTATGTCGAAAAATTCTTGAAAAAAAAGTCATAGTATAGTATGTCGAAAAATTTCATGAAAAAAAGTCATAGTATAGTATGTCGAAAAATATTTATGAAAAAAAGTCATAGTATAGTATGTCGAAAAATTTCATGAAAAAAAAGTCATAGTATAGTATGTCGAAAAATTCATGAAAAAAAGTCAAAGTATAGTATGTCGAAAAATTTCATGAAAAAAAAGTCATAGTATAGTATGTCGAAAATTTTATGAAAAAAAGTCATAGTATAGTATGTCATAATAATTTGTGAAAAAAAGTCTTAGTATAGTATGTCGAAATATTTCATGAAAAGAAGTCATAGTATAGTATGTCGAAATATTTCATGAAAAAAAGTCATAGTATAGTATGTCATAAAATTTCATGAAAAAAAAGTCATAGTATAGTATGTTGAAAAATATTTATGAAAAAAAGTCATAGTATAGTATGTCATAATATTTCATGAAAAAAAAGTTATAGTATAGTATGTCGAAAAATTTCAAGAAAAAAAGTCATAGTATAGTATGTCGAAAAAATTCATGAAAAAAAGTCATGGTATAGTATGTCGAAAAATTTCATGAAAAAAAGTCATAGTATAGTATGTCGAAAAATTTCATGAAAAAAAGTCATAGTATAGTATGTCGAAAAATTTGTGAAAAAAAGTCATAGTATAGTATGTCAAAAAAAAAATTTGAAAAAAAATCATAGTATTGTATGTCGAAAAATCTTTTGAAAAAAAAAGACATAGTATACTATGTGGAAAAATTTCCTGAAAAAAAAAGGCATAGTATAGTATGTCGAAAAATTTCATGAAAAAAATTCATAGTATAGTATGTCGAAAAATTTGTGAAAAAAAGTCATAGTATAGTATGTCAAAAAAAATTTGAAAAAAAGTCATAGTATTGTATGTCGAAAAATCTTTTGAAAAAAAAAGGCATAGTATACTATGTGGAAAAATTTCCTGAAAAAAAAAGTCATAGTATAGTATGTCGAAAAATTTCATGAAAAAAAGTCATAGTGTAGTACGTCGAAAAATTTTATGAAAAAAAGTCATAGTATAGTATGTCGAAAAATTTCTTAAAAAAAAGTCATACTATTGTATGTCGAAAAATTTCATGAAAAAAAGTCATAGTATAGTATGTCGAAAATTTTGTGAAAAAAAGTCATAGTATAGTATGTCAGAATAATTCATGAAAAAAAGTCATAGTATAGTATGTCGAAATATTTCATGAAAAAAAGTCATAGTATAGTATGTCATAAAATTTGATGAAAAAAAAGTCATAGTATAGTATGTTGAAATATATTTATGAAAAAAAGTCATAGTATAGTATGTCATAATATTTCATGAAAAAAAAGTTATAGTATAGTATGTCGAAAAAATTCATGAAAAAAAGTCATAGTATAGTATGTCGAAAAAATTCATGAAAAAAATCAAAGTATAGTATTTCGAAAAATTTCATGAAAAAAAGTCATAGTATAGTATGTCGAAAATTTTGTGAAAAAAATCATAGTATAGTATGTCATAATAATTCATGACAAAAAAAGTCATAGTATAGTATGTCGAAATATTTCATGAAAAAAAGTCATAGTATAGTATGTCATAAAATTTCATGAAAAAAAAGTCATAGTATAGTATGTTGAAAAATATTTATGAAAAAAAGTCATAGTATAGTATGTCATAATATTTCATGAAAAAAAAGTTATAGTATAGTATGTCGAAAAATTTCAAGAAAAAAAGTCATAGTATAGTATGTGGAAAAAACATGAAAAAAAGTCATACTATAGTATATCGAAAAATTTCATGAAAAAAAGTCATAGTATAGTATGTCGAAAAATTTCATGAAAAAAAGTCATAGTATAGTATGTCGAAAAATTTCTTAAAAAAAAGTCATACTATTGTATGTCGAAACATTTCATGAAAAAAAGTCATAGTATAGTATGTCGAAAATTTTGTGAAAAAAAGTCATAGTATAGTATGTCAGAATAATTCATGAAAAAAAGTCATAGCATAGTATGTCGAAATATTTCATGAAAAAAAGTCATAGTATAGTATGTCATAAAAGTTCATGAAAAAAAAGTCATAGTATAGTATGTTGAAATATATTTATGAAAAATAGTCATAGTATAGTATGTCATAATATTTCATGAAAAAAAAGTTATAGTATAGTATGTCGAAAAATTTCATGAAAAAAAGTCATAGTATAGTATGTCGAAAAAATTCATGAAAAAAAGTCATAGTATAGTATGTTAAAAAAATTATGAAAAAAAGTCATAGTATAGTATGTCGAAAAATGTCATGAAAAAAATCAAAGTATAGTATGTCGAAAAATTTCATTAAAAAAAGTCATAGTATAGTATGTCGAAAAATGTTATGAAAAAAGTCATAGTATAGTATGTCAAAAAAAAAGTAGAAAAAAAAGTCATAATATAGTATATCGAAAAATCTTTTGAAAAAAAAAGACATAGTATAGTATGTCGAAAAATTTCCTGAAAAAAAATTCATAGTATAGTATGTCGAAAAATTTGTGAAAAAAAGTCATAGTATAGTATGTCAAAAAAAAAATTTGGAAAAAAAAGTCATAGTATTGTATGTCCAAAAAATCTTTTGAAAAAAAAGACAGTATGGTATGTGGAAATATTTCCTGAAAACAAAGTCATAGTGTAGTATGTCGAAAAATTTCATGAAAAAAATCAAAGTATAGTATGTCGAAAAATTTCATGAAAAAAACTCATAGTATAGTATGTCGAAAATTTTGTGAAAAAAAGTCATAGTATAGTATGTCATAAAATTTCATGAAAAAAAGTCATAGTATAGTATGTTGAAAAATATTTATGAAAAAAAGTCATAGTATAGTATGTCAAAAAAAAAATTTGAAAAAAAGTCATAGTATTGTATGTCGAAAAATCTTTTGAAAAAAAAAGACATAGTATACTATGTGGAAAAATTTCCTGAAAAAAAAAGTCATAGTATAGTATGTCGAAAAATTTCATGAAAAAAAGTCATAGTGTAGTATGTCGAAAAATTTTATGAAAAAAAGTCAGTATAGTATGTCGAAAAATTTCTTAAAAAAAAGTCATACTATTGTATGTCGAAAAATTTCATGAAAAAAAGTCATAGTATAGTATGTCGAAAATTTTGTGAAAAAAAGTCATAGTATAGTATGTCAGAATAATTCTTGAAAAAAAGTCACAGTATAGTATGTCATAATATTTCATGAAAAAAAGTCATAGTATAGTATGTCGAAAAAATTCATGAAAAAAAGTCATAGTATAGTATGTCGAAAAATTTCATGAAAAAAAGTCATAGTATAGTATGTCGAAAAATTTCATGAAAAAAAGTCATAGTATAGTATGTCGAAAAATTTCCTGAAAAAAAAGTCATCGTATAGTATGTCATAATATTTCATGAAAAAAAAGTTATAGTATAGTATGTCGAAAAATTTCATGAAAAAAAATCAGTATAGCATGTCAAAAGTTTTTTAGAAAAAAAGTCATAGTATAGTATGTCGAAAAATTTCATGAAAAAAAGTCATAGTATAGTATGTCATAATAATTCATGAAAAAAAAGTCATAGTATAGTATGTCGAAAAATTTCATGAAAAAAATCAAAGTATATTATGTCGAAAAATTTCATGAAAAAAAATCAGTATAGCATGTCAAAAGTTTTTTAGAAAAAAAGTCATAGTATAGTATGTCGAAAAATTTCATGAAAAAAATTCATAGTATAGTATGTCGAAAAATTTTATGAAAAAGTCATAGTATAGCATGTCAAAAAAAAATTTTGAAAAAAAAGTCATAGTATTGTATGTCGAAAAATCTTTAGAAAAATAAAAACATAGTATAGTATGTCGAAAAATTTCATGAAAAAAAGTCATAGTATAGTATGTCGGAAAATTTCATGAAAAAAATCAGAGTATAGTATGTCGAAAAATTTCATGAAAAAAAGTCATAGTATAGTATGTCGAAAAAACTTATGAAAAAAAGTCATAGTATAGTATATCAAAAAAGATTTAGAAAAAAAAGTCAGTATTTTATGTCGAAAAATCTTTTGAAAAAAAGTCATAGTATATTATGTCGAAAAATTTCATGAAAAAAAGTCATAGTATAGTATGTCGAAAAAATTTATGAAAAAAAGTCGTAGTAAAGTATGTCGAAATATTTCATGAAAAAAAGTCATAGTATAGTATGTCATAATATTTCATGAAAAAAAAGTCATAGTATAGTATGTTGAAAAATATTTATGAAAAAAAGTCATAGTATAGTATGTCATAATATTTCATGAAAAAAAAGTTATAGTATAGTATGTCGAAAAATTTCATGAAAAAAAGTCATAGTATAGTGTGTCGAAAAAATTTATGAAAAAAAGTCGGAGTATAGTATGTCGAAATATTTCATGAAAAAAAGGCAAAGTATTTTATGTCGAAATATTTCATGAGTCATAGTATAGTATGTCGAAAAATTTCATGAAAAAAAATCAGTATAGTATGTCAAAAAGTTTTTTAGAAAAAAAGTCATAGTATATAGTATGTCGAAAAATTTTTTGAAAAAAAGACATAGTATAGTATGTCGAAAAATGTCAAGAAAAAAAAGTCATAGTATAGAATGTCAAAAAATTTAACGGAAAAAAAAGTCATAGTATAGTATGTCAAAAAAATTATGAAAAATAGTCATTGTATAGTATGTCGAAAAATGTCATGAAAAAAAAGTCATAGTATATTATGTCGAAAAATTTCATGAAAAAAAGTCATAGTATAGTATGTCGAAATAATTTATGAAAAAAAGTCGTAGTATAGTATGTCGAAAATTTCATGAAAAAAAGTCATAATATAGTATGTCGAAAAATTTTATGAAAAAAAGTCATAGTATAGTATGTCATAATATTTCATGAAAAAAAAGTTATAGTATTGTATATCGAAAAATTTCATGAAAAAAAGTCATAGTATAGTATGTTTAAAAAATTGTGTAAAAAAGTCATAGTATAGTATGTCGAAAAATTTCATGAAAAAAAGTCATAGTATAGTATGTCATAATAATTCATGAAAAAAAAGTCATAGTATAGTATGTCAAAATATTTCATGAAAAAAGTCATAGTATAGAATTTCGAAAAATTTTATGAAAAAAAGTCATAGTATAGCATGCCAAAAAAAAATTTAGAAAAAAAACTCATAGTATAGAATTTCGAAAAATTTGTGAAAAAAAGTCATTGTATAGTATTTCATAATAATTCATGAAAAAAAGTCATAGTATTTTATGTCGAAAAATTTCATGAAAAAAACTCATAGTATAGTATGTCGAAAAAATTTATGAAAAAAAGTCGTAGTATAGTATGTCGAAATATTTCATGAAAAAAAGTCATAGTATAGTATGTCGAAAAAATTTATGAAAAAAATCATAGTTTAGCGTGTCGAAATATTTCATGAAAAAAAAGTTATAGTATAGTATGTAGAAAAATGTTATGGAAAAAGGCATAGTATAGTATGTCGAAAGATTTCATGAAAAGAGCCATAGTATAGTATGCTGAAAAATTTTATGAAAAAAAGTCATTGTATTTGATGTCGAAATATTTCATGAGTCATAGTATAGTATGTCGAAAAATGTCATGAAAAAAAAGTCATAGTATAGTATGTCGAAAAATTTCATGAAAAAAAGTCATAGTATAGTATGTCAAAAAAAATTTTCGGAAAAAAAGTCAAAGTATAGTATGTCCTCAAAAAAAAAAAAGTATAAAAAAGTAAAACTATAGTTTGTCCTAAATATGTAAAAAAAAAAAAAAAAAGAAAGTAAAGAAAAAAGTCAAATTATTGTATGTCCTAAAAATGTAAAAAAAATAAATAAATAAATAAAAAAGATTTTAAAAAAAGTAAAAAAAAAAGTCAAATTATAGTATGTCCTAAAAATGGAAAAACCTAATTTAATAAAAAAAGTAATAAAAAAAAAGTCAAAGCAGACTATGTCCCAAAAAATGTAAAAAAAAAAAAAAATAGATAAATTAATTAAAAAAAATTTAAAAAAAAAGTCAAATTATAGTATGTCCTAAAAAAGTAAAAAAAAATAAATAAATAAAAAATAAATGAAAAAGTTAAAAAAAAAAGTCAACGTATAGTATGTCCTAAAAGGTAAAAAAAAAAATAAAAAAAAGTTTTAAAAAAAAGTCATAGTATAGTATGTCGAAAATTAACTTCAAATGAAAAAGTCAAATACAAAAAGAAACATTATATCAGTGTGTCCGGTGGTGGTGCTCAGTGTGGTAGATATCTGAAGTGAGTAGTCACTGATGATGCAGCCCAGCGGCATCTCATCTTGCAACCTAATATAATAATATGTAATATATAATAAAACTGCAATAAAACCAAATACCCTGAAAGATTTGTTACAATTTCTGGTTTTCTTTTGCATAACCCCCCAGTTGTATCTCTGGTAAACCCTGGGAGGAGACGCTCGTCTCACTCCACTGTAGGGCACCGTCATAGTATAGTATGTCGAAAAATTACAAGAAAAAAAATCATAGTTCAGTATGTCAAATGAATTTCATGAAAAAAAAGTCATGATATAGTATGTCGAGAATTTTCGTGGAAAAAAAAGTTATAGTATAGTATTTCGAAAGATTTAGTGAAAAAAAAGTCATAGTATAGTATGTAAAAAAAAATCATGAAAAAAAATCATATTATAGTATGCCGAAAAATTTGGTGAAAAACAAAGTCATAGTATGGTATGTCAAAGAATTTCATAAAAAAAATCATATTATAGTATGTTGAAAAATTTATGAAAAAAGTCATAGTATAGTATGTTGAAAAATTTACTGGAAATTAAACTTATAGTATAGTATGTCAAAAATAATCATGAAAAAAGTCCTAGTATAGTATGTCGAAGTAGATAATTTCCATCATTACATAATTCCTGCGCTTAATAAATCCTCTTTCGCCCCCTACAAATATCTCTCTTGCTCTTTTTCAGACATGGACAGATGAATCTCCACAATACAAGGCGTTCCTGAGATGTGAGATAATGAATATGTTAACGACATTTTACTAATTTCCTGGGAGGGACAGGCCAAATTCCTCAACCTCTTTTGTATAAACACGATTTAATTGTTTTTAAAGTATTGGACTTAAACCTGTCTCGTATGAAATCGAGAAGACACAGTAATCGTTTTAAAATTACCTGTTTAATTGTTTTTAACGCAATTTTATTGCTGATTGTTTTTTGGGAAACACCAAAGGCACCGTTTTCACAGAATAACCCATTAGGTGTAATAGCTGACACATTTCCACCACCTGAAACTCCAGCTGATGGCAAAATAGTGTAATGAAAATCCCATTGGTGCGTGGAAGAAAGCCTTGTGTTACTCAACCAAAACTACAACCACATGGAAATTTAGTGAAACTTTAACCAGCACAGACAACCATAAGGGTGGCCAGGTGTGTCTTCAACGACCACCTCTGTTTGATTGAATTAATTCAAACCACAGTGGTGTTTTTCACTCACAGGTCTCACGCAAACAAATACGCTCTCATTTTAATCTATGCAGCTGTCTGCACCGGCTCCATGCAGCTAAACAGCAGTTCACACGTAACGCTTCATGTTGACTGTTTAACGCTTTCTCTGAACAGAAAGTGTCAGGACTGCTGTGTCTTTAGGTCCGTTAGCTGTTAGCTGCTCTGTTAGCCAAACACACCACAGGAAATAAAAAATAAAAAAAAAAAGCTAAAAGCGTTTGTTCATTGAACCTCTTGTTTTTGGTGAATGGTGTGCGGAATGTCAGTATGAGCTAAGTAAACTCACACTTATCTGGATACTTCAGTCAGAATCCATATGTATATAGCTCCACAACTACCAGGTCTATATGCATGATCTTGGTCTCTATGGATAGGTAAGACCTCAGAGAATTCATCCCCAGTGTCAGTAACACTGTGACTGTTACTATGTCTGAGTAAACTGTGATGAACCAAAGAAAAAATATTGATTAGACAGTGGATAACACCATTATAGCAGTGATGCCGTGCACAGAGATGCCACTGAATTCATTCAGCAAGTCCTTGACGACAACTGTGCCAAAGCAGATATGAATAACACAAAGCACATAGATTCTACAAAGTTTTTAGTCAGGATAGGACCAGGAGGACTCTCCGTTTGGACCACTTGGATACCCAAAGTGTGCCAAATATGATTTCTACCTCTTGAAAGGGAATCTGGCTCTAAAATACTACTGATATCCACTACAGGAGGCGATGTGCACAAAGTGGAGCCTTTGGCCATGACATTTACCCTGTGCATCATCACATTCTACCATTGTGCACAGTATAAAGTCAATAAAAAACAACTAAATTGTATAATTTTGACTCCAAATGGAGTAGTTTTATTATAATAATGAAATATGATCAAGTAAAACTTCAATAACAACGTAAATAAGATAACAAAAAATAATTAAAGTCAAGTATGTACATTCAATATAAAAAGGGTCAAAAATATTATAAAGTAAAAATACAATTTCTCGTGCGTTGATTTTGTAACTAAAATATTGAAATCATTTCCAAACAAACATTGTTTGGACAAAATCCACTTGGAGTGTTGTCTTAGTCGCGTTAAGGCCTCGACTTTTAGAAACTATTCAGAAAAAAAGACCACCACAGCATTTTATGAAGTTTTTTAAAGGCAGTGTTTTAACACACAGCTCAGCGGAACCCGGTTAGAAGAGCCTTAAGCTTAACCTTAAGAGGTTAAGAAGAGTGAGGCGTCAGCAGTCAATAAAACAGTCAATAAAATAGCTTTTGAAAAAACTGTGAATCACTGAAACCACGAGAGGTCCTTGAGCATACGGTCATGAATAAGCACCAAAGATATTAGGCCGACGGGTCTAGTAGTATGCGAGATTAACCGCGGACAGACAGAAAGATGCAGAGATGCACACGACCAAATACATGATCTCCTGGCATTGATCATGAAGATGCACCAGGGCAGTCCTGGTGCAGGAAAAAAAAAAACTATTAATCCAGAGAAATGTGGAAAAATAAAGAACTGCATACCTCTAACTCATATAATTATATGTGAAAACAGGTTTAAATTTACTCTCGTCACAGATTTTGTATTTTAGGTTTCTATTCACAAATAAAAAGAAATTCATGCAAATGGAGGAATATCTGGAAAATAAGGAAACGCATCAAAACAGAAAATGTGCTGTGTAATTTTATATTTCGAAGATGTTAATGCTCCAGGTTTTCTTGGGTGTCAAAATAAAAAGCAGCTGCTCTGCCCTACGTTTTTTCGTTTGTACGATTTTTGTAAATACACGTACTTACTATATATTGGTGTTTGTGTGTTTCGTTTTTGTCCTGTAACACTGAATAAAACATGCTTATTTTACATGACTTGGCTTTTTTTGTTCACCAAAAAAAGGCTGTTAAATTCAGCACAGACATTGCCGTCGGCGATTTATTCACACGTCAGCGCTGCGGTGTGTTTTCATGCCTCCGCTCGGCCTCGTGTCTTATATGACGTCGCCTTAACTCCTGTTCTCCACATTAAAGGGCATAGAAACAGGTGCAGTTGTGACTTCAGCCTGCAGAAGAAAGACATTATCCACTCTTTCTCTTTATAGTCGTGTTTTTCCCCGTAAGACCGATGCAGAGGTGCCGCAGACACATGTGAACAATTGCACATCTAAACTTTTACGGTATTCCAGTTTATTAGCGAGAGTTGGCCTGTATTTTTACTTGTCAAGTCTTAATTAGAGTTGTAGCTCAGAGAATCTTATTTAAATTAAGGTAAATTGGCTCCAGTTGTGCAGCTGGCAGCCTGTTTGTGTCTACTGTGACAATCCCAGTGTCTGTCTGTGTTCAAATACATTGCATGTTATTGTTGAGCAGGATGTTTATTAGTGCCTTCTGATAACACCTGGGTCGGTGGTCTATAAAAGCCTGTTTCTCACTTCTTCTCCGTCTTCTATCCTGCAGGCAAACTGCCAGTCATGCTTTACCTCACTTTTATGGAGAGCTCGGCTCGACAAGAGCTCCCCAGAAAGCCTCCTTTGACAAATTTAGGGGGAGCTCTAAATTATCATAAATTTGGGCGCCACTGGTTTCTTTATAAATGTTCCTGTATATTTATTAGGGGTGGGAAAAAAAATCGATTAACCTATGTATCGTGATTTTTTAATGCCAGAATCGATATATTAGCTTCATCTGAGTCTATGTGGAGGTACAAGGAAGTTATCGCTTTTATTGTTGTAGTCTGAGTAACGTGACGTTATATCCGTTCCGTATCCGTCAACCAAAACAAACCTCAGAAAGTATAAAACGTCGGAGGGTCGTCGTGGATACGACCTGCACCCTCACATGTTAAATCCAGCGTGGTAAACACTACACATCCAGTAAAGGATGGAAACACTTTGGGTTTCACACATTGCAGGAAAAGCAGAGCTAGACATCACGGCTAAAGCTGCATGCTAACTCTGTCACGGACAGGAAACGTTATCGTATCGCGGTAACGTGCGGTCGAGCCGGCCGTCGCTCTCATCTCCGTGGTCAAATGGGCCGACGCTACAACTGTAGAGCACCCATATACTGACATTTATGTTAAATGCATTGAAACGGCCCCGATGGAGCTGACCATGGATGGATAAAGAGAAGGAGCTGACGGGAGAGCTAGAGACGGCCTTGGAGAAGTTAGAGGAAGTAGACACGTGGGACTACGTCCGCTTTTCAAAATAAGGTGTTAACAAAGGGAACTGTATATACAAAATACATCTATGGAAATAAGATTGATTGGATTATATTCACCAGAAGTATAAAACATTACATGTCCCTTATAAATTAAAAAGAAAATACCACTAATCTGTGAGGGAAATGTCTTTGTTCTTAGATTTTTGGTTGCTGGAAAAAATAAAAAAAATTAAAAGTCAGTAGAAGTGTATGATTCGTAATATCAAATCGCATTACTTGTAGAATCGCAATACTTAAAAATCGCAATACATATCAAATCGGCACCCAAGTATGGTGATAGTATCGAATCAGGAGATAGGTGAATCATCACAGCCCTAATATTTAGTTTCCTGAAATCAATAATAGGCTAATAGTTAAGTATTTGTCAACGTGTGTGTTCATTGGCGCATAACGATTTCCGACGATATGTGTTTAATAAACATAATGTACATACAAAGAGTATAGCTGTTGGAAAAGTTTACGCCTGTGGGGAGATTATACGTTCAGCTGCGTGTGCACGGCGTGTAGAGAAATACAAAATACATTATGGAGAGCAAAGAGTGTTTTTTCATGAAGTCGACTTGTGAATAAAAAACTAAAAAATAACATCTGTGAAGAGATTGAACTTAAAACTGTTTCACATATAATCATAGGATTTAGAGATATTAAGTTCTATATTTTTCCACATTTGTCAGGATTAACAGGGTTTTTGTCCTGCACCAAGGCTGCCCTCCATCTTCATTATCTATGCCAGGAGATCATGTGGTTGATCTGTCTGTCTGTCGAAGGCTAATCTCACCTGATCAGCCTGATATTTTTATGACAGCATGCTCAAGGACCTCTCGTGGTTGCGGTGATTCACAATTCACTCCAACAAGCCAGTAGTGATCAACTACAGTAGCAAAAGGCATTTCCGGCAATCTGTGAGGCTAAAAACAAGCCTCAACTAGTCTCTTGCAGGCCACATTTTGGCCTTTGTCGCAGTTCAAAAACTGACATCTGCAGATTAATTCCAGTCCATACCCGATACGTTATGATGCACTAAGGTTAGGCACGATATGAGATGAAAAAATTCCTGTTTTTGTTGTCTTGGCTGCTCTGACTGATGATGGATGATTAAAAAACACCAGACTTTCACCAGGAGACCGGCATTCATGTCCCGGCTGAAACCAGAAATAAAATAGAATAAACTCAGTTTCTTTCACAATCTTTTCCAGGTCCTCATACTGATGATAATGTGGTGCTGATGAGTCAAAAGATGAAGTATTTGGTTATTTGTGAAACCTAACCTAAAGTACAACTTCACAAGATGCTCCACGTTCCTCATTTTCACTCTATTTCCCCTCTAAAATAACACGTACAATTACTACTTTATAATATTATGACTTTATTCTCATAATATTACGACTTTTTTCCTCGTAAACCTCTTACTTTATTCTCGTAATATTACGACTTTTTTCTCGTAAACTTATGACTTTATTCTCATTTTTTACAACTTTTTTTCTTGTAAACTTCTGACTTTATTCTCATAATATTACAACTTTTTTTCTCGTAAACTTCTGACTTTATTCTCATAATATTACGACTTTTTTTCTCTAAACTTCTGACTTTATTCTCGAAATATTACGACTTTTTCTCTAAACTTCTGACTTTATTCTCCTAATTTTACGACTTTCTTTCTCGTAAACTTCTGACTTTATTCTCATAATATTACGACTTCTTTTCTCGTAAACTAATGACTTTATTCTCATAATATTACGACTTTTTTTCTTGTAAACTTCTGATTTTATTCTCATAATATTACAACTTTTTTTCTCGTAAACTTCTGACTTTATTCTCGTAATATTACGACTTTTTTCTCGTAAACTTATGACTTTATTCTCATAATATTACGACTTCTTTTCTCGTAAACTTATGACTTTATTCTCGTAATATTACGACTGTTTTCTCTTAAACTTATGTCTTTATTCTCATAATATTACGATTTTTTTTCTCGTAAACTTCTGACTTTATTCTCATAATATTACGACTTTATTCTCGAAATCTCAGATTTATTTTTTTTCCCTCAATGTGGCCCTAATACTCCGTCGTAATTTGTAAGAAAACACAAGAAAAATCAGTGTTGTAAGTCGTGCTGAACGTCACGAAAATACACGAATCAAATAGATTCAATTATTTGTCTATTTCACAAACTGCTGTGAGACTGTGTTGGTAGTTTATCAAAGACTGTGGAGACTGAGTCTGAAATATTTAGTATAAAATGCTGATTTAAAAATACAAATATATTCAGGTCATTCCTGTTATCTGGCAGCTAAAAGTCTAAAAATGTTCTTTCTCCAGTCTGTACAATGCTTTATGGTAGTTACCTCTCGATTTGTGAACATCGATTGAATAATATATATTTTTTTAATGCAGAATAATTCTCAATAGTCATTTGGGCAAAACTACAAAATGGCAAAGACACTATGTTAGAGGTCTGAGACTTCAAATGTTCATATTCAAGTGCCAAAGAAACAGTGTGAAGTTATCAACAAGCCACGAAGGTCGTTTTTGTGCCTAACCCTAGACGAATCTAGATTTGACTTTTTTATAGCTGCGTTTTTTTAAATGCAGAAAACACAACCCCCCTCCTCGGATGAAAAATATTTAGTGCTGTTGCTCATGTTTTTAACGCAGTTAAACTTGTTTACACATTAAAAACGTTAGAACTTTGATCCGTCAGGATTAAATTGTGTGTTTGTTACAACTCACACATCTGGATTCTGGATAAATACTTTCAAAGCCTCTTCTCTCAAACCTGTGGGTACTAAGGGCTGAAAAGGTTTTCTGTTTCCTGTCATGAGCACCGGTACGTCTCAGCGGGGATCAAGTTCACGGTATCAGAATGTATGAATATGAAAACAGGTTGGACTCAATATCAACAATATCTTTTTTGCTGTGTGCATAAATCTTTTTGAAGGAATTGTTAATGGATTCATCTGGAGGAATACAACGTTGTAAACATGGTTTGAGACTGAATGATCTTGTTAACGAGGTACCTGATAATTTGAAACATTTTTTGTTGCTTCCCGAGAAATACAACGTCGTAAACGTGGTTTGAGACTGAATGATTCTCTTAACGAGGGACTAGTTCATTCGCACCATTATTTTTTGTTGCTTCCCGAGAAATACAACGTTGTAAACGTGGTTTGAGACTGAATGATCATCTTAACGAGGGACTAGTTCATTCGCACCATTTTTTTTTGTTGCTTCCCGAGAAATACAACGTTGTAAACATGCTTTCAGACTGAATAACGCCGTTAACGAGGGACTAGTTAATTTGAAACATTTTTTTGTTGCTTCCTGTGTTGTGTAACACCTCTGGGACCGATCAAGAATACGATTATCAGGTTTATGCGAACACTTAAAAGTTGGAGCCCACAAGAGATTCCTTCAGCAGTACGTACCATCTTCACCAACAACATCTACAGGAAAAGGGATTAAACTGGAGCCTTTCTTTACGCGCATGGTTGTACTCTTTCTCTGAAGTTATGTTAGAATATGAATACCTAGTCATTACGGATTTAAAATTGCAGTCACTCTCACACCATTATTCCAATTTATTTTGATGTTTTCTATAATTAGTGCCCTCTAGTAGCATGAGCCATGTTCAAGATTAAAGGATAACTTTTTCAGCCTGGACCCAATTTTCTCATGTTTTTCTGTGTAAGAGACTAATGGGGACAACAAGTTTGAAAATACTAGTATTAACAAAGAGTATAGAAGTAAAGAGACGAAACTCTGGGGAAACAGCCAATGAGTCGGTGTCCATGGATGTATAAAGAGACGTCTGTAAATCAGAGGATCTTTTTCCTCGCCATAATGAACGGTCATCCGACCCACGGGACTGCACCGCTCTGCACGCTCATACGACATATCTGGTTCTGCCAGCTTCCTTCTAGCTGTATGCGGCTGTAATAACGGATATTATTGGCTGTAATTCATCACTTTTATTATCTTCTAATGCACCCATGGGCTGTATTCTGTCAGCCTCTACCGTGGTGGATGGATTAACGTCTCTGTTCACAAACAACCGGCTATCAGCCAGCAGCTAGTAGTGCTAGTAGTGCTAGTAGCTAGTAGTGCTAATAGCTAGTAGTGCTAGTAGCTAGTAGTACTAGTAGCTAGTAGTGCTAGTAGCTAGTAGTGCTAGTAGGTAATAGTACTAGTAGCTAGTAGTGCTAGTAGCTAGTAGTGCTAGTAGCTAATAGTGCTATTAGCTAGTAGTGCTAGTAGCTAGTAGTACTAGTGGCTAGTAGTGCTAGTAGCATGTAGTGCTAGTAGCTAGTAGTGCTAGTAGCTAGTAGTGCTAGTAGCATGTAGTGCTAGTAGCTAATAGTGCTAGTAGCTAGTAGTGCTAGTAGCTAGTAGTACTAGTAGCTAGTAGTGCTAGTAGCATGTAGTGCTAGTAGCTAATAGTACTAGTAGCTAGTAGTGCTAGTAGCTAGTAGTGCTAGTAGCTAATAGTGCTAGTAGCTAGTAGTGCTAGTAGCTAGTAGTACTAGTAGCTAGTAGTGCTAGTAGCATGTAGTGCTAGTAGCTAGTAGTGCTAGTAGCTAGTAGTGCTAGTAGCATGTAGTGCTAGTAGCTAGTAGTGCTAGTAGCTAGTAGTGCTAGTAGCTAGTAGTGCTAGTAGCATGTAGTGCTAGTAGTGCTAGTAGCTAGTAGTGCTAATAGCATGTAGTGCTAGTAGTGCTAGTAGCTAGTAGTGCTAATAGCTAGTAGTGCTAGTAGCATGTAGTGCTAGTAGCTAGTAGTGCTAGTAGCTAGTAGTGCTAGTAGCATGTAGTGCTAGTAGCATGTAGTGCTAGTAGCTAGTAGTGCTAGTAGCTAGTAGTGCTAGTAGCATGTAGTGCTAGTAGCTAGTAGTGCTAGTAGCTAGTAGTGCTAGTAGCTAGTAGTGCTAGTAGCTAGTAGTGCTAGTAGCTAGTACTGCTAGTGGCATGAAATCATCAGGATTTAATGGAGTTGGAGGATATTTACTAACACGCAGGGCAAAGACCAGGACACAACCTCTTCTACATCCATGGTCTGTGGTCTACTGGACCCTCTTCTACATCCATGGCATACGTTTTAGTTTATAAAAGTATAGTTTCAAGTATATACTTTAAGTGTAAGAATAGTAAACTTTGAGTACACAACTAGTTTACATTTAAGTCTTATTTTGTACTGCAACTATACTATAAGTATACAGATAGTTTACTAGTTTTATACTTGTAAGTGTACTACTTCAATACTTCTTGGGAATAAATAGGCCACTTTTTAGTTTATAAAAGTATACTTTAAGTGTAAGTATTGTACTGATAGTTTACTCGTTTTATACTGGTATCCCACTTTATAGTTTATAAAAGTGCAGTTTACAGTATTCTCTCAGTAAACTACTAGTTTAATAGTTTTTTATAATGCAAGTATACTTGCATATACGTGTAGCCCACTATATAATTCATGAAAGTGCACTTTAATGTATATTCAGTAAACAACTAGTTGAATACAAAAAGTATACAAACTTATAATTTTCTGAAGTATATATTGATCAAAATTAAACCAAGTATACTTTTCTGTATACTTGTTAAGTATATCTCTACATAAAAAGTAAACTGAAAGTATACTCTGTTATTTTAAGTTTAAAAGAAGTACACTAATAGCACACTTTTTGGTAAGGGATGGGAAAACAGGGTTGAAGGGTTCAGGTTGAGAAATACCGAAGTTACCCTTTAAAGGACTTTAACCCTGGTTTGAGGCAAAATCATTACCTTATTTTAAATCCCTCCTGAAAACATATTCCCACTGAGAGGCTATTTAATACCTTCTTCTCCTCTTTTTAAATTGGGGTTTCGTGCAGGTGAGACTGTGAAATCTTTTTGAGTTATACGCAGACTGAGCTTCCATTTCAGAGTCCATTACGCTGAGACGAGTGTGAGTTGAAAATGATTCAACTTTGTGTCAGTCTGGAGAAAGAGGGGAAAAAAAGGGGTTTTGAAATCAGTCCAGTTCTGAGCTTTCACACACAGAAACACACACCGTCTGTTTGTGGCGGTGAACAGATGAACAAAGTGTGCAGCGGTCAAATGCACAAGAATAAAACGAGGCGAATGTTCACGTCCACGAGAGGAAATAATGAGTCTCTCCACTAAGTCGATTGTTTTTGAATGTTGCAACATGTCAACATCATCACTTTTATAACACTTAAAAAACAAAAAAGGGTGCGTTTAATTGACAAATAACTGATGACGGAGCTTCAGATGGTTGGAAGCAGGCTGAAGCTGCACCTGGGTTGTGTGGCGTGTTTTCAAAACAACGAAGATGCTACATCCACACATGCTTCCAGTTTGAACGAACATCTTTCATCCATTTCTCTTCTGTGTCTGCTCGATGGTTGTCACTGAAGGTGTTTTTTCTCCCTTTGGAGAGTTTCAATCTGCATGTGTGAAATCTGAAACAGAAATCATTTATCTCCTGATAAAAAAAAACAGTTTTCTATTGATGGAAACCAGATCACGGGCTTCAGCATCAGTTCTGCATCAGCAAACTCCACATCATCTGAGTGGATGAGTCTTTTTGGGGCTTTTGGTTCAACTTTATCATAGCTGGCGAGTACCAAAATGTGCAAAAACACAGCAGCATGCTTCTCAAAATGTGGAGTTCAATCCCTGTGGTAAAATGTATATTATAATTTTTTTAATTAATATACATTTTTAAATTTGCGGCGTGTTGGTACACATGGTATTTTGTTGCACAGAGCCGTCGGATTCGAGTCGGCATTAAGTGCCTTTTTGAGTGCCAATTTGAAATTGATTGAAACCACACAACAACTGTCATTGTGCTGGTGAGGTTGAACCCATTTCTCACGTCGCATTTTATAGCGGCCTGAAATAAATAGAGCCTTCGTTAACGTCAGAGGAAATTATTACATTTTTCATTGGATATAATATATATAATAGCAGCTTCGGGGGAAACAAGCGTTGGCGCTACATCACAAAGCAAACGCACCCATTTAATGAGTGAGACAACTGTTTAAATCGCGTCGTTAGTGTCAAGATCTGACTCACGTCCAATAATCAATTCCCTGCATCCCAATGCTCCTAATAATATTAATAATATCAGTTTTATAGATGTTTTTATTCTGATTCCGCATCACTGGGCGACCCATAAAATTTCTTAGAGAAAGAATGTTAAAAAGTACAGACTAACTGCATGGTGGTCTGTCTTCCTAATGAGATATACGAGCGGTCTCTATCATTACAGTCAATAGACCATCTAAGATCTAAATATTGAGCTCTTTACTAACGGATGTATTAAAACAAACTGGAAAAGATGCTGCGCCATTCATTACCATAAAGGTTGCTCAGTGCACTGAAAAGTGTTCTTTCTACAGCTTCAGGCCAAGAAAAAGCTTTTTACAAGAATAAAAGCATTTCCGATTTTAAAGCTCTTCAATCACTTACATTGTGACGTCAAGACACGTGTAATTACTATTTGGCTATGCAACTTGAGATACTATGAGGAAACCTGCACTCAGAGTTTCCACTGCGTGGTACAGCTCGACTCGACTCGCTTTTGGTATCAGGTCCTTTTCTCTATTTTGTTTTCCATGCAGAGAGTTCCTCCTCAGTGTAGGCGCAATATAGTCTCACGGCAGTTTGTGAAATAGTCACGAAACAGCATGTCAAATACAGTATGCCTACTGCAGCTTTTTCTGGCTATTCTGACCCACAATCCTCTGCACAGCTGAAGGTACCTCACATCAGCTGAGCCGCTGAAAGACCACAGAGCGATGACAGCTGGATGGCAGCTCATTGACTGACTGTGACCATAGACAGTAAGAAGTGGACATAGTCCCCGTGATGACACCCATTGGTTTGTGGACTGCCGTTTTGATGACTTGAGTTCATCATTTTGGCCGTCGCCATCTTGATATTTGGCCGTCACCATCTTGGTTTTTGGCCACCACCATCTTGGTTTTTGGCCGTCACCATCTTGGTTTTTGGCCGTCACCATCTTGGTTTTTGGCCGTCTCCATCTTGGTTTTTGGCCGTCACCATCTTGGTTTTTGGCCGTCACCATCTTGGTTTTTGGCCGTCACCATCTTGGTTTTTGGCCGTCACCATCTCGGTTTTTGGCCGTCACCATCTCGTGTTTTGGCCGTCACCATCTTGGTTTTTGGCCGTCACCATCTTGTTTTTTTCGCCGTCTCCATCTTGGTTTTTGGACGTCACCATCTTGGTTTTTGGCCGTCTCCATCTTGGTTTTTGGCCGTCACCATCTTGGTTTTTGGCCGTCACCATCTTGGTTTTTGGCCGTCACCAACTCGGTTTTTGGCCGTCAACATCTCGTGTTTTGGCCGTCACCATCTTGGTTTTTGGCCGTCACCATCTTGGTTTTTTCGCCGTCTCCATCTTGGTTTTTGGCCGTCACCATCTTGGTTTTTGGCCGTCTCCATCTTGGTTTTTGGCCGTCTCCATTTTGGTTTTTGGCCGTCTCCATCTTGGTTTTTGGCCGTCACCATCTTGGTTTTTTCGCCGTCTCCATCTTGGTTTTTGGCCGTCACCATCTTGGTTTTTGGCCGTCTCCATCGTGGTTTTTGGACGTCACCACCTTGGTTCTTGGCCGTCTCCATCGTGGTTTTTGGACGTCACCGTCTTGGTTTTTGGCCATTTCCATCGTGGTTTTTGGCCGTCACCATCTTGGTTTTTGGCCGTCACCACCTTGGTTTTTGGCCGTCACCATCTTGGTTTTTGACCGTCACCATCTTGGTTTTTGGCCGTCACCATCTTGTTTTTTTTCCGTCTCCATCGTGGTTTTTGGACGTCACCACCTTGGTTCTTGGCCATTTCCATCGTGGTTTTTGGACGTCACCATCGTTGCCCACTGGTGTGACGGATATATGAGCAAGAGGGTCAAAGTTTAAGGCGCAAAATTATGACGAAGTTGTATGTCCCATTTGTATTCATACTGCATGCAACAGTACATACTTTATAAGAGCAGCTGCAGTACATACTAAAAGTAAAAAGAAAAAGTATGAACGCTGTAGTTGTCATGACTAGGGTGGAGATACTCAGATGGGGGGCGATATATTTAAATGAGCCTGCATGTGACATAGGAAGGAGAGTCAAATCTGAATGGCTTGTTGAATCACGTGTTTTCTGATCTAGACAGCCCACAATAAACTGACTGGGTTATCTCATTCAGTTTGTGGGTTGGTAGTCCCTCCAGACACCCAAATGGATGAGCACAAGCACTGAGAAAGTGAGTTTTTCCCCGATATGTCCCCTTTAATGCAGTACATCCTGACGTATGGAGATTACAGAACTTACACACCCATGTCCCACATCCAACAAATGTCTAACATGATTTTGAATGTTTTCAAGGTCTCGTCAGTATGCCGTGTAAACCATACTCTCGTGCTGGCCTGTAGCCACCTTTTTGATTAATCCAAGGACGTTTTTACTGAAAATGAAAGCCGCTTGTCAGCACCACTCTGCCTTATTTTCACACCACTGCCGCCCAGCAAACCGCAGCCTTCTGGCCATCGAGAAACGCTCTAAAAATGCAAAGAGTTGCACAACAAAATTTTTTTTGCACCCACAATATTTAAACCAGCGATATTGACACTAAACACACTCTGCTAAAACCAGACTGCCTCGCTAATTGGCAGCAAAGTCTTGGCCATGTGCTTATGACTATATGTTTTACACCGAAGGAAACTAATGAGGTGATACAGGAAAAAGATCTGACGTCGGTGAGTGTTCAGGAGACAGTTAAAAGAGGTCTCATGGGTGATTTCCTGCAGGGAGATTGTCCACCAGTGACCCTGCATGACACCAAAGTAATCTACAGCACCTCTCAGTGCGGCTGGTTAGTACGGTTCCTGCTTACACATTTACACACTGGTGATATGTGGACACGCAGTAACTCTCCAGGAAAGCAGCAATTTGTTCACTTTCACTCCCTGGATCAACACATCTCAGCCACCGCACCCTGACAACTCCTTCTGTCTGGGTGGTGCGTTCAGTTCAGGGAGTTCAGGGAGATCACGCGATGAGGTCAGAGGAGTTTCAACACAGCCGCCCAGCAGAAAGAAGAGAAGAGGACGAGGAAGAAGAAGAGGCTGAAATCTCGTTACAGGCCAAAAGACAGAAAAACAAATATTAGAGCTGCAACTATTGTACTTATTATACTGTAGATACGATACGATACACTATATTGTCCACTTAGGGACATTTTTCTTGGCCTCAGTGTCACTGCATTAGACTAGTATACATACAATCAAGTGCCGTCTTTAAATTATTAAAATACAAAGCGCACAACTTAAAAACGACCTTAAACTGGTCCAGGAGAAGCATATTCTACGAGTACTTTAAACAAAGCACAAACTCCAAAACAACATATTGCACAACCGATCCATCCTGACTATGGTTCAATCTGTTTCCCTGTTTAACATGTTAATAGATGAGAACATTAATGAGTTTAGTCAGCCAGTCAAAAAAAAAACCAAAGATATTTATAATGTACAATGATATAAAAGAAAGAAAAGAACCAGAACAGGTGAAGCATTGTTCCTGAATAAATGACTGAAAGTACCAGCGGGGGTTTGGATGACGTAACGCAGTGTTTCCTACAGGATTTTGTGTGAGATCGTGGTGGGTGGACCTCGGACCCTCTAGGGGGGGGGGCATGTTCTTTGTGCATTTTGAAGTTCAGGGCATCAATCTGGTGCACTTTGAGAGCAGAATGAAGGATGAGGATTGCTCTATGAAGAACTTTGTGCTCTGGTTAACAGTTTGATCATAAACATGTTGGTCGTATAGATTTGAATGGTGGCGACGTGTGAAAAAAGTCCTCAGTCCAACTAAGTCCACGGCCCGGGAAACGGCGAGGTCGGGCAAGGTCGGGCGAGGTCGGCCAGCCAGTATTTTCTCCGCAGGGAGAGAGGCCACAGCAAGCACTAAGGCCCCGTCTACACGTATACAGATATTTTTTTTTGGGCCGTCACCATCTTGCTTTTTTGCCGTCACCATCTTGGTATTTGGCCGTCACCATCTTGGTATTTGGCTGTCGCCATCTTGGTTTTTGGCCATCGCCATCTTGGTTTTTGGCCGTCGCCATCTTGGTATTTGGCTGTCACCATCTTGGTTTTTGCCCATCACCATCTTGGTTTTTGGCCGTCACCATCTTGGTTTTTGGCTGTCACCATCTTGGTATTTGCCCATCACCATCTTGGTTTTTGGCCGTCACCATCTTGGTTTTTGGCCGTCACCATCTTGGTATTTGGCCGTTACCATTTTGGTTTTTGGCCGTCACCATTTTGGTTTTTGGCCTTCGCCATCTTGGTTTTTGGCCGTCACCATCTTGGTATTTGGCCGTCACCATCTTGGTATTTGGTCGTCACCATTTTGGTATTTGGCCGTCACCATCTTGGTATTTGGCCGTCGCCATCCTGATTTTTGGCCGTCACCATCTTGGTATTTGGCCGTCACCATTTTGGTTTTTGGCCGTCACCATCTTGGTATTTGGCCGTCGCCATCTTGGTTTTTGACTGTCACCATTTTGTTTTTTGGCCGTCGCCATCTTGATTTTGTTTTTTCACACACTGTAAAAGGGTTAAAGTTGTAAGACAAAAACACGGACAACTCCCAGACCACACAACGCCGTAAAGAGACAATTGAAGGGTGGGAACTAAATTCATTGACCCTTAACTTGTGATCTCAACTTGTGATCTAACTTGTGGTGACATGTAAATATCACGGAGAGCATTTTTTTTTAGTTGTTTTTGCGTTCCAGTGTGAACGGAGATTTTTTGTAAAATTAGGTCGTGTGGACAGATTATTTTTTTTTATGGAAACGGAGGAGAAAATATCTGTTTTTGAAAAAATATGTTTACGTGCAGAGAGGGCCTATAAATCCGCGGCCCCGGGAAGCGCCGAGGTCGGGCAAGGGCGGCCAGCGCTCTATGACCGTAACACCATAACACTGAAAGAGTATACAAGGCGCCAGTGGAAAGTTTACAAGACCAAAACCTGTCCGTCATGAAGTGAGATGCTGATCGGTTCAGTGGAAACTAGAGTGGAGGGTCGCGGGTGGCTGACATGTTGGATCCAGCCAGTGAAACTTATAAATCAAATTATTAGCAAGACGATTGAGTTAGTTCGGACTAAATTCCAGTGAAGGAGCTGAACTTGGGCAGAGACGCATATGATGGAACGATTATGCAAAGAGCACATTTGCTGTCCCGGCTGTAACATTTGCAGAAAACGTCTCGCTTCTATTCGTGCAGCACTGAAATCTTTGCAGCTGACGTTCTCCTGATAATATTTTTTACTTGCTGACTTTACATGCTCCCACAGAGAGTCAGATTAAAACTAATCATTGCATTATGCTTGGAGAGGAGTAGCAATAGTAAAAGTCTTCTCCTGAATCATTTTTCATGGTGGTATCGTCTCACAGACAGAAGAGGAAAACATGGTGCAGCCAGCAGGCCGGTCATATCAGGGGTCAGTGCTGCTGCTTCCTGCCAAGACAGCAGAGGGGGAATGAAAACAGTGTTTACACTCAACACCAGGTCCCTGAAGTGCATCATAGTGAGGCTGGGGACTGCTGACATATGGATCTGTTTACCTTCACAGCTCAACTTGAACTTAAGGGTTAACTGGTTCGAATGTTTGGCCCGTTCCCTCCAACGACTGAACAATATGCATCCACATTTTAGACTACATTTCTGTCTTTGCAGGCAGCTGGTGGCTGTTATCCATCCATCTCATCACAGCATCACAGTGAATCTGCAGCAACAGTTTGTCCATCCATCATATAGTGAACATTATAAATGCATTTATGTTTGTCAAAATAAGCTCCGATGTGGTCTTTTAAGTTGATAAATGATGTGCAAAGAGACAAAACTGTCTGGTTATATTTTCAGCACCGCTGAGCTGAAGCTTTGTTCCAGACTGGAGGTTAAGCAGTTTGGGTTGTTGAACAATTTGTCAAGTCTATCTTAAAAAGGGGGTCGTATCGTGAAAAACTCTTTGTGCACATGCATTTAGATCGTCTACCAACCCACAAACTGTCACATGAGACAAACAAGTCAGGCTTTTGTGGGCTGCTTAGATCAGAAAACATTCTTCCAGTGTCAGTGATGGGGGACGAAATCCACAAAAATGCAAAAATACATTTGAAAGATTAACTCAAGTTAATATGAGGTGTCAGCAGAATAAGTTCTGGGGAACACTGGAGGGTAAACAAAGAGGGACTTTTGGATTATAGTTCTGCAAAGATACAAGTAAACATCTCTGCAGTTATACTCAGAGGAGTCCATGTTCTTCGTTTCAACCGTTTACTGAAAATCTTTCTTAGGTCCTCAAATACAAAAAAATGGTAACAAAATATCAAAAACATAAGCAGTGAACAAGCAAGAACAGGTATATTAAGCACGGTCAAAGACTAGTGTGCTCTCAAGGCCCCATAGCTTCAACTGAATCATTTTATGAGCACATGCAGCACGATTTAGCTTTTACCCAATCAGAAGACGGGGCTGGCTACAGTCATAATTGGTCCTGATCGAGCACACTGCAATGAAAATAAAGAGCTAATTATCTTAAGCAAATAAAACAAAACCTATATGATCCACAGTTATTTCTCTATTGTACAAATGGCTCTAACATGTACCTTAAAGGGAGATTTGTCAAGTATTTAATACTCTTATCAACATGGGAGTGGACAAATATGCTGCTTTATGCAAATGTATGTATATATTTATTATTGTAAATCAATGAACAACACAAAACAATGACAGATATTGTCCGGAAACCCTCACAGGTACTGCATTTAGCATAAAAAAAATATAATCAAATCATAACATGGCAAACTGCAGCCCAACAGGCAACAACAGCTGCTCAAAGGACCGCTGGCCATGATGTTTATCCTCGCCAACATTTTTGCGTAAGTTTGGAGCGTTATTTAACCTCCTTCGCGAAAAGCTTGTATGACATGGTTGGTACCATTGGATTCATCAGGTTTTCTAGTTTCATATGATACCAGTATCTTCACTCTAGTTTTAAAACAACCTCCAAAAGATCAATTGTGTTAATGCTTTAAAGAAATGAGTGGCATTAAAATGAGTTTGCATTAACACCTTATTATCACGTTAACTTTGACAGCCCTAATAAAGTTATATTTTCCTTATCCTGAAATAACTAGTAAGCATGCGTGTTTATTCCAACCCGATCTCATGGGAAGATCCGTATAAATATCACAACATTCTCCCGTGTCATGATTAAGCATTTAAGGTTTTTTGCGTGTCATTTATCCACCACGGGCTTAACGTTATTTAACGCCACGTCATTACCATGAAATGGTCACGGTTATGTTTAGGTAACGAAACCACTTAGTTCATGGTTGGGCTTAATATAAGTAAACATAAATTGATTGGTGATTGGTCGACCTCAGCGCTCTAACTGGAAGGTGCAAGAGTTCTGCTATAGATAACATGGCTCCAGCCCATTTAAAGCCTTGAAAACAAGTAATAAAATCTTTAAATCAATCCGGAAACGGACAGGAAGTCAGAGGAGGGAGGATAAAACTGGTGATATGTGATCTTGTTTTCTCCTTCCTGAGAGAAGACGAACAGCTGCACTTCGTATTAACTGCAGACGGCGAAGAGACGACTGTTCTACACCCACATACAAAGAATTACAGTACCGAGACGTAATAAAAGCATGAGACGGGCCTTCACCTTGGTAAAAGTCTTAAAAGCTGGTTTTGACAACTGAACTAATTTGTTAATCAAATTTGAAAGAGCTGTCAAAAGTCACGCCAAGATTCTCAACTAAAGGTCGATTGAGAGAATCTGAAATGCCAAGAATACCAACAGAGTCATCCAAGAGGTCAGCTCGTAATAATAATAATCTCTAATGATCTCATTATTTTTCATTAAGATTGATGAAAGATTAAATCTATCATCATTTAAAGGGTGGTTCCATTATTACTTTTTCTTTTTAAAGGTTTTTTATATCCTTCTGTAGCGTCCCAGTGGTGTTCCTCATGTATTTATATCTGAACTTTCACATTTTGGTTGAAGTACGTTTTAGCATCAAAATGCTATTTTCCCTTCAAACTCTTCACGTGACCTGACGTAGGTTTCTGCATGATGACGCTACTACATGTAGAGTATATATATACATCCTTATAGTCAGTGTATTAATACAGTAACTTAGATGGCGGTCGGCGTTCTCCCAGTTTGGAGAAGCAGACAGGAGAACCGGCAGGAAGCAAAGCGACGTACAGCTGTGGACGCCACGTTAGTTCAGATCAGAAAGTCACACAAACAAACTAACCGATCGATGCAGCGGTAGCAACTCCTGTGTTCAGAGGGAAAATTACTGGTTTTGTGAATGGAGTCTGGTGGCTTTGAAGAGAGCGATACAACAGCTTCAGTTCCCCGTCAGAAAGGGCTGTCTGACGGCAAGATAAGCTGTGAAATTATTCTAAATATAGCGTACACTTGTAGTATTGTTCTTCTAAGGTTTCTTCAGCTTCAACTTCATCTATTTCTTCGATACGTTTTTTGGACTTCACTACTATTGCTACTACCGCTACTACTACTACTACTACTACTATTGCTACTACTACTACTACTACTCTTACTGTTACTACTACTACTGCTGTTACTGCTACTGCTATTAATGCTGGTGTTCCTACTGCCTCTACTACTACTATTACTACTACAACTGCTCCTGCTCCTTCTGCTACTACTACTACTACTACTGCTACTACTGTTACTGTTACTACTACTACTGCTGTTGTTACTGCTACTGCTACCACTGCTGGTGTTCCGACTGCCTCTACTACTACTATTACTACTACTACTACTACTACTACTGCTCCTGCTGCTGCTCCTTCTGCTACTACTACTGCTACTACTGTTACTGTTACTGTTACTACTACTACTGCTGTTACTGCTACTGCTATTAATGCTGGTGTTCCTACTGCCTCTACTACTACTATTACTACTACAACTGCTCCTGCTCCTTCTGCTACTACTACTACTACTACTACTACTACTACTGCTACTGTTACTACTACTACTACTGCTGTTACTGCTACTGCTGCTGGTGTTCCTACCTTCTCTACTACTACTATTACTACTACTACTACTACTACTACTACTGCTCCTGCTGCTGCTCCTTCTGCTACTACTACTACTACTACTGTTACTGTTACTGTTACTACTACTACTGCTGTTACTGCTACTGCTACTGCTACTACTGCTGGTGTTCCTACTGCCTCTACTACTACTATTAGTACTACTACTACTGCTCCTGCTGCTGCTCCTTCTGCTACTACTACTACTACTGCTACTTTCCACCAAAATACCACTTTCAACTTAACGACTTATAGTTTTTAAAGGTTCATTCGGTCAAAATATTATTTCTGTCCAAGCACTTACAGTTTTAAAGGTTCATCCCATCCAAAACTACTTTCCGTCTAACCAGTTAATTCATTTCAACTTCCACCTTTGACAGTTATAGTTTAGGTTCCTGTTTTTCTAGCAATGTATTTCAGCTCTTACATATGTTTTGGAGTCATGCAGTTCAGCTTTCAACTCTGCCAGTTTTACAATTCAGTTCCACATTTTCAGCAATGCTTTGCAATTAATTTCAGCTGTCAGCATTCCCACGCATTTTCAGCAGGAAATGCATTTTCTAGTTATATATATATATTATTATATATTGTTACTATAAATATCTTTTTAGGTGTCCCGTCCACAGCCGCTTTACCTCGCAGGGAACTTAATCTGTTATATCGCTCTCTTCAAAGCCACCAGACTACATTCACAAAACAGTAATTGTACCTCACATAACACAGGAGTATACATAAAACCCCACTTCGAACAATCTGAACCAACTCTTTCCCAGACTTAGCACAGCTAACGTTGACTCAGCTTGATTAGCTTACTTTGGTAACCTACATACAACACTGCTTTTTGCTAACGGCTGAGGCGTTTCCATTTGAAAAAGAAATGGAAAAGTTCAGCAAAGGCTTCAATGAATCTTTACTATTTGTTTTTATAAGCAACTGGATTTGTACATCATCAACAAAACAATGAAAAGGAATATTATATTTCTTAAAAATGGGCCCCATGGGCAGCATATACAATGAAACGTGTGTGTGTGTCAGGCTAACCCAGCAACGGGAGGTCGGTGACTGTCCACATCTTCACAGAGATCTGGCTCCATCGTGACATCACGGATCAAGCTGCACTTGACGTGCGGACCGCAAGACAGAGCGCAGGACTCTGGTGGGACGAGACGAGGCGGACTCTGTGTTTACATTAGTGATGCTCGGTGGTCAAACGGAGCCAACGTTGATGCGTATTATCTGTCAAGAGAGTTAACTGGTGTTTTTAGAGTTAACTGCTGTTTACATTCCTCCTGATGCTAATTAAAAAAATGCACGACAGGAAATGTACTACTGGTTTTTGTTTTTCTAAATGAACGAGGCTACAACCGCACTTCGTTGTGCAACCCTGTGTTGCAGAATGGCAATAAATGATCCTAAAATACTCGTGTTTACACATGCTGTTTACACTCTGTATATATAGTTTTAGTACTTCTCATCATGCATATACGTACTACATCCTGTTTACATTCAGTTTTCACATCTGAAATACTGTCTTCAACTAAATTACAAATTTACGTTACTATTATATATTCACTTATGTTTATATTTATTTTAATTGCACTGTTTTCAGCCGATTAGACTGTTATCAGGCCATAAAATAGGCATTATCAGTCACTATAAGCACCATAGATGTGGGTAAATAGAGGCCTACTACACCTACTACGTTGTAAAACTGAAACTTAAAAGCAACACGTTCTAACATTTAAAACTGAATGAAACCTTACGTTTTGAACACAAACAAAAAGACTTCTTTAGGTTTCGGCAACAAAACTACAACTTCTTTAGGTTTAGGCAACAAAACTACAACTTCTTTAGGTTTAGGCAACAAAACTACAACTTCTTTAGGTTTAGACAACAAAACTATAACTTCTTTAGATTTAGGCAACAAAACTACAACTTCATTAGGTTTAGGCAACAAAACTACAACTTCTTTAGGTTTAGGCAATAAAACTACAACTTCTTTAGGTTTAGGCAACAAAACTATAACTTCTTTAGATTTAGGTAACAAAACTACAACTTCTTTAGGTTTAGGCAATAAAACTACAACTTCATTAGGTTTAGGCAACAAAACTATAACTTCTTTAGATTTAGGTAACAAAACTACAACTTCTTTAGGTTTAGGCAATAAAACTACAACTTCTTTAGGTTTATGCAATAAAACTACAAATTCTTTAGGTTTAGGCAACACAACTACAATTTCTTTAGGTTAAGACAACAAAACTACAACTTCTTTAGGTTTAGACAACAAAACTACAACTTCTTTAGGTTTAAGCAACAAAACTACAACTTCTTTAGGTTTAGGCAACAAAACTACAACTTCTTTAGGTTAAGACAACAAAAAAAGTCCTGTTTTGTGTCCCATCCATCATCCCTGACCTCCACCACATATGCAATTTCACACTGTCTATACTACAGCGCCTGACCTCTGCTTCTGCTCCTGTCATAATTACTACGGTGGCTAGAGGTCGCTGCCGTGTTCTTTTATACCTTTTTCGGTGATCTACCATGTGAATAGATGATAAAACGTACTAGTGGGTGAAAACCATTCCTGTATACTTGGCCCTCTCTGTTTCCAAGAGGAAAAAACAATATAATTCAGGCCAAGTATACAGGAATGGTTTTCACTAATTGATGCGTTCACATAGATTTTTGGAGCTGTTGAGTTTCATCTACTTCCAGATTTTTATAGTTCCGCCAACTATAAAGCTGTTACGAGAATATGACGTACTAACTGTAGTGGGTTCGACTCCCACGCACCTCATCTGCTTTCCTACACACACACCTGTTTTATCTTTATACTTCTGAGGACCCTCATTGACATAATGCATTCCACTGCCCCTAACCATAACCATCACTACTAAATGCCTAACCTCAACATAACCTTAAAACCACAGCCGATTAGACTGTTGTCAGGCTATTAAATAGGCGTTATCAGTCGCTATAAGCCCCATAGACGTGGGTAAGTAGGGGCCTACTACACCCACTAGTACGTTTTATCATCTATTGTGGAATATAGATGGCCTGAGTATTAAGGGGAATTAAGAGGGGCCTCATTTGCCTCAAAATTACCAGCTGTTTACAAAATCCCTGCATCAATTGTTTTTTTCAAATATTTATATGTGCGTGACTATGTCAGGAAGCATCTTAGAAATCTTGAACGAGCACCAGTCTCTGGATGCAATAAATAAATATGATCCTGTTACTGGATCTGTGGTCTGTCTCTCTTTTATCATCAGATCCTCGAACAGAGCTCACATCAGGACTTCAGCAGGCGGGGCGGACGAGCTGAACAGAGAGCTAGAAGATGAGGTGTGAGACGAATGTTTAAAAAGCGTACATGATTGTCTGGTCAATGTCAGACGTAAAACGTTAAAAACACTATTATTCTTCCAGGGAAAAGCTTTTTCACTGATGTTTCACCTGTTTATAATAAGGGGAGACTCCTCAGGTGAATAGGGTAAAGATTGCACCTTGGTTTATTCCTTTGTACATATTTACTACCATATTTATTTATTACTTGTTTATAGACCCAATACAATATCTTACTTTCTTTATAGGTCAAACAAATACATATTTTTTTATTCATAATTTATCTTTCTTTTACTCTTCTTTATTTCTACTGTTTAATAGTTGTTGTGTGTTGTTGTTGTTGTTTAATGTGTATGCACCGTCAGGATTGCTATTTAATTTCATTGTACTCAATGATTGTACTGAATTAGGCAATGACAATAAAGGAATTCTATTCTATTCTATGGCAATTATTTTTTGTATTACTAGCTTTCTGAAATCTTATGTTTCAATATGCAAATGAGGCATTCTCACATTAAATTTGTGCTGTTTTTCATTCATTTCCAGAAGAGAAATCTGAGGTTCAAAATTCTAGTTTTCATTTTCTTGATATATTAGAGTGAAAGGTTTTTACAGAGGGAATCTAGGATTGTCGAAAATGTTTCGGACATTTGTTTTTGCACTTTTTCAGACATTTTTTCTGACTCTTTTTCTGACATTTTTCGGACAAATTTCAAACTTTTGCTGCTAATGAGACCAGCCTGCACCATGAAACTTCCCCAGTTGATTACATTAAGACAATTAATTTAAGTTTTCTGATATGTTATGCTTAAATATGCAAATGAGGCATTATGTAATGCTAACTTCTGGTGAATTTAGGAGAAATCTACAGACGCAAATAGACAAAGTAGTAAAATAAACAACTAAATGTGTATTTTGGATGTTTTCTTTCCACTAGTCTGAAAGAAGACGTGTTATGGAAGCAAAAGCAAAAAATCTCAACATTGACCGGTGCATGAAAAGTGATATTTTTGCCTGAGGTGTCTCCCCGTCTATGATCAGTAATTTAACACTTTCTGGATTGTATTGGAAAAGCATTTATCATTGTTTCTTGGAGGCCTTTGGGAAGCGCTGGGAACCTGATCCGCTCATAGCCATCCTTTGAGCAACAAGCTCCTAATCTCCTGCCAAGAAATATGAAGAAGTGGCTATTTTGTTTGGAATGGTGATTGCAAAAAAAGTTTATTTTGCGTGTATGGAAAATAGACTCTGTACCCACGTATGATTTGTGGTTGAGAGAAATGGCAAACACGTTACAACTGGAGAGACTTTATAATGAAGATAGAGGTGGTGTGTTTTATGTATTTAAAGGGGACAAATCATGAAAAGCTCACGTTTTCAGTGCTTGTGCTCAAACATTTTAGTATCTGGAGGAACTGTGAATTAAGACAACCAACGCTTGCGATGTAAAGCCAAAGCTCAACAATTTATGTGCTCACACTGTACGGTCCGATCGTCAGCCACGACCTGAGTGATCACACTGTACGTGTAAAATAGTAAAAAAAACAAACAGGGCCCGTCGGCTCCTGCGAGAGGTTCTTGCATGAAGCCCGTTGTTATTACCGAGGATGTGCTGCTTCCGCTGTGTGTTTCTATCTCTTGTTTGTTTGTATTCCTGCTGAGATCTCAAAAACAATAAACATATTTTTTAAAAAGAATGATACAGAAATAAAAAAATACACTTTAACTTCTCACTCAAACAGACGATTATGATAATTCAGTTATAATATTTTGTTACTATTGGATGACAACCACAGTCAACATCCGAACAGAGAGAAGCCTCATGTTACTCCACACACGTCACTGATCCTTTTATTCTTATTTCTATTCTTTAAAAAATGTGATAACTTATCCCACATGCCCGAACCACGACTCATTCTGTTGTTCTTGTGAGAAAATGGTCGGGCTTGGTTTTAGGTTATTTATATTTCACTGTTTTAATGCAGTAAATGTGATGAAGCTGGAAAACTCACTGTGATTATTAACTTTGTGTCACGTAACCTTAAGCTCACCTGCTCTGCATCACTCTGTTGAAACAGGTTCATTGCTTTTTGGAAAATGTTAGTAACACCCCAGTGTCACAGATATTGTCCAGAAACCCTCACAAGTACTGCAGAACTGCAAACTGCAGCCCAACATGCAACAACAGCTGTCAGTGTGTCAGTGTGCGGACTTCACTATGACTTCTTGAGGTCGGAGGTCAAGGGACCCTTTTGAAAATGGCGTTAAAGAAATGAGTGCCCTTAAAACGCATTTGCCTCATCGCATTAACTTTGACGGCCCTAAAATAAATGCCAACATTTGAAAACTCAAAAAGAAACAGAACTAAGTGTGTTTAAGAGCCAAACATTTTAAAAAGCATGTTTTCGGTTTTATAACTTCATATTTTCTGGCTTGTACATTTTTGATACACCATGTTATCTTTTCTTCTTTTGCTCTCTTGTCTTCTGTCTACAAAATACTTTGTGACTATTGTTGTAAAGATGAAAGGTAATTTCCTTATTTAACACTTACTGGAGTTAAATCGCCTTCAATCAGACACGCACGGCTTAGAGCAGTGGCTCTCAAACTATGGTACGTGTACCACCGGTGGTACGTGGAGGAATCTCTGAAATATTCTTAAAAAAATGAAATAAAATTAATTTAAAAACATATAATTCTATCAAAATACTACTACAAATGAAAATACCTTAACCATGAGATCATTGAAATGGGATTTAAAATAAGTTTTGGCTTTGCAGTAATATTTTTATTTTTTTATAAACAAAAAACACGTATGCACGTGCGACTACTCCGCCAGTTACAAAGCAGATACGTAGTTGGGTAGTAGTGCGTGCAAAACATCCACGATGATAGTTACAAGCTATAATCGTATATAATTGTCCTTTTTTCAGACATTTTTCGGACATTTTTTTACTTTTTCAGACATTTTTTTTTGCTTTTTTCAGACATTTTGTCGGACATTTTTCGGAATTTTTTTTTTACTTTTTTTCAGACATTTTTCGGAGTTTTTTACTGACATTTTTCGGACAAATTTTCAGACATTTTTCGATTTTTTTTTTACTTTTTTTAGAAATGTTTTGGACTTTTTTCGAACATTTTTCGGACATTTTATTTAAAAAAAATTTCAGACATTTTTCAGAATTTTTTTTTTTACTTTTTCAGACATTTTTCTGATTTTTTTCTGACATTTTTTTTACTTTTTCAGACATTTTTTTTTTAAACTTTTTTTCAGAGATTTTTCGGACCTTTTTAGTCCACCTTTTTCTCTTTTTCCTATGACTGTCCAGCAACATGCATACAGTCTTAAATCAACGTTGACTTCTGGTTTCACACAGGACATGAACAGCGGTCTCCTGGGAGAAAGTCCTGTTTGTGTGTTACAAGCTAAACTGTGATGACAAGATAGTAAGCGGAGGTAGTTAAAATGATGAAGGGTTCAAAAACACACTGCAAACGTGGCTCCAAACGAGAACTATTATTATGGTTTTATGGAAGAGTTTAAGTGCCAGCTCTAGTGCTACCCACTTTGTACAGCGGGGCTGACAAAAGTCAACAATAAGTAATATTATTATTATTAGGAATAAATTTGCCTCCTGCGTGAACTGTGCATTGCTGAATAGCGTAGGCCAACGCTACTGTATTTTAACATCAGTCATAACGGTGGTACTCGGAGAGACAAATATATTCCGAGGCGGTACGTGGTGTAAAAAGTTTGCAAACATGATGGAAGCAGAAGTGGACGCTTTGGTTTCGGGTTGCTGTTACTTGATATGTCGCAGGAAAGTTTCTCCACAGTGAGCTTTGTTTGTCTGCGTTCTCTCTGCGACACGACGAGCGATCTGCTTCTCGAGGCTGATTGTTGCAATCAGTGTGTAAAACACCTGCATCTGTTTCCATGACGACAACGACGACAATGGAATGATCAGAACTGTTGATTCATTCGATTAATCATTTAGTCTGTAAGTTGTCATAATAGAGGTGACGTCTTTTATTGACTTGTTTTAGTCCAAAAACCCAACGATATTAAGATGTAAAAAGCAGCAAATCAGCACCGTTGAGGCCAGCATGTCTGGTGATTATCATTTCAAACACATAACAAAATAATAAAACATAAAATAGCTGCATATGAATCTGATTGGGAGGAAGATGAGATCGACTGTGAAAGGCCGGCGTCACAACACATTACAGCCTAAAGGCGAATAAAGCCGTTTTATTGATATCGACGCCAACATGAGACAACGATAACTTTCTGAAATTATTGTCATAGTTAGCTATTGTTCCTCTGCTAAATATATTTCGGGGGGGAGCTGTTACACCGATAAGGCTCATTGTGTTTAGTTTTTACTTTGACCAAAGGTAGTTGGCTGAATATAACGAGGTGTTAAAAGTCTCATTTTGTAGTTTGAGAATTTGTTAAACCGAACGGATAAAAACAAATGGGGGTCATTTGGTGTAAAGTGCGCCACTCCGCTCATCATATGAGAGACAATAAAACGACAATAAACGGGGGTCTCGAGTCTCTCACCTTTCAAACAGCTCACTGGATTTCCGCCCTGATCGTAATTACACCCATTTGCCTGAGCGGTTTCCAAGGTCTGCCTTCACTTTCCATTAGGAGCGCTTGTTTTTCGTAACCAGATATATAAGACACGGGCTTTGCTCACTGACAGTTGTACTCGGGCAGCGAGGGCTACGTGGACGGCCAAGGCGTGAGGACAAGAGCCAGTTTGGCTGCAGATGTGGATCTGGTGGGACGCCAGCAACAGAGCGGAGAATAATGAGCTGTTTAAGAACACTGTCCAGACCTGAGGGTCTCATTAGAGCTCCATCTGAGGGCGGAGTTCACATCGCATGACTCATTACAGACCTTTTCCCTCCCTCTCGCCGGGTCCCCGTACAGGAGCCGGATCCTCTGAAGGACTTGGCCCGTGAAGGTGTGTCCATCAGGTCATCTGCTCTACGTCCCAAAACGAGAGGCCGACACTTTAATGGGGCTTTTGGGCAACTCGTAAATCAATCGGTCTCATTTTTACTTCAACACAGGAAGGACAGCCAGCAAACAAATGTTCCAGCTTAAAGGGAAATAATTCATGACACCGTGTCAGGGACAAAATACCAAGACGTCAACAAACAACTTTTATTGGCCACCTGAAAACAAACACCTGGTAGATATGACGTTGCTGCACAAGACTTCCTGACTTTGTGGGTTTTATGAGGATCACGCTTCGTTAAGCAAATGAAAATTAAAGAAATTGCAAGACGCTGAATGCCGCGGTTGTTTCGTCACTTCCTTGGTCTCGTCTCAATGAGTCCCTTGAATTTGGACAGATGAAAATCTGGACTTCGGGAAATGCCAAAAACACAATATGACTTAATCCATCACAGTCACGCCAGCTGCCTCTCAGCTATATGACCCAAGTCCTTGTGATATTGATTTCGCTGACAAATAGGACCAGGCGCCCGGGCTCTTTAGGCCTCATTTAGTGTGCTTCTCCAAATAAGAGAAGCAGGCCAAACACCCGCAGAGCGCTACACGTGTGGCGCAGAGTCACGCAGATCATCCACGATGATAGTTACAAGCTATAATCGTATATAATTGTACTTTTTTTCAGACATTTTCAGACATATTTTTACTTTAAGACATTTTTTTTTGCTTTTTTCAGACGTTTGTCGGACATTTTTCGGAATTTTTTTTTCCTTTTTTTCAGACATTTTTCGGAGTTTTTTACGGACATTTTTCGGACAAATTTTCAGACATTTTTCGAATTTTTTTTTACTTTTTTTAGAAATGTTTTGGACTTTTTTCGAACATTTTTTGGACATTTTTTTTAAACATTTTTTCAGACATTTGTCGGACATTTTTCAGAATTTTTTTTTTTACTTTTTCAGACATTTTTCTGATTTTTTTTCTGACATTTTTTTTACTTTTTCAGACATTATTTTTTTAAACTTTTTTTCAGACATTATTTTTTTAAACTTTTTTTCAGATATTTTTTCTCATGTTTCATCTTCATCTCATCTGATCGTTCCAACACGGATATTTTCACAGCGACGTGAACATTTGGAATGAAGCTAAGCGGAACGAAAACGCTGCTTTGTTTCATAAACGTCTCATAACAACGGCTCGTATATCCGCCGTCCTCGGTCTTCCTGTTTTTCCTTTTTGAATGATGAATACAGACTACCGCTGCCTGCTGGTGTGGAGGGTTATTTCCTCTCACGCAGGCGCAGAACGTACGTGGTAGTCGCCCATCGGCTGTAGTCTTCGTGTTCGACACGTGAGGCGACGCAACAGTCGGCCTTCGTCGCCATTAGTTCTTTGATGCTGGGTTGGTGTGTCTGGTCCTTTAGGTTTAGGTAAGAAAACTACTTAGTTAGCTTTAGGAAAAGATGGTGGTTTGGCTTAAAATCTCCGGAAGTGGCATAACTTAAGTACGTAACTTACGCGTCAAATAAATCAACGTTGATTTCTGGTTTCACACGGGACACGAACGTCGGTCTCCTGGGCAAAAGTCCGGTATTTTTTTGACCTCCTGTCTACGTGGCGTTTTCCTACGAATGTCCATCAACACGTGTCAATTTCCGCTCATTACAAGCATACGGTCTTTTTTCAAAATAAACTTCACAGGAAAAAGCTTAGTTAGGTTTAGGAAAAGATAGACACGAACGCTGAATTCCTTGGCGAAAGTCCGATGTTTCGTCGCTCTTTATACTTCCTTGTTCACAATTACCTTAATTACACACAAATAGATTTTGTGGGATATACACAAATTACAGTGCATTACTTTTCGTAGGTATAGCTACGAATGGTGTATGACAACAGCCTGCAACACTTAATGCAACTCAGGAAATGTCTCATAAAATAATATTACAGTAAAATGTATCATCGAGCCTTTAAAACAGCACGCAGAGTGACTTTAACGCTACGCTGTCATTCACACCTTTCTAAATATGCATTATTCAGCAAACCTGTAATTCAGAAATATATAAAACACGTGTGAACAATAGCTATAAAATGCCTGTATTTAATAAAAGATAAACACCAAATCGCATCTATTTGTTCTGCAGTGGCGCTGCCGTGGGTCAGTAGGGGTTTCGTGTTTATTTCAACATCTGGTGTTTTATTGCTAGGAGCCGAGGGACAATAAATGGTGATAAGTGGTGGTCGTGGTGTTGGTGGTACCATAAAAACCTGCAGTCTCAATCACAGCTTCACCTCCAACTAATGTTTGACTTGCAAGGGCTCAACACCCCTTTAAACCGAGACCCGGGTCCCTCTGAAAGCAGAATTAGAGACTTAAAGGGTTGCAAAAAGAAATGATGCTCATAAATCTTAATGGTTCATTATTTCTGCTTATGCATTGGTTTGGTATTAGAAATAAAAAATCAAACTCATGCTGCTCAACAAGGAACAGGAGATGTTATAAAATCTCACACAGTTTGTTCCATTGTTTGTTTGTTTGTTTTTAATTACTAATAATTTTGCAAATATTGGTCTGAGGAGTGCAGCGAGAAGCTTTAATCTTTACCCTCAACTGAGACCAGTCGTATTTGCTGGTGAGAACTTATATATATATATATTTATATATACTTATATACTTATATCACAACCCTGAGGTTAACATTAGAGTCTATGACATGGTGGTTCTGTTTCTTAAATCAGAGAGAAAGTAAGAAGACGTCCCGTATGAAAAAGTAGTATACTTTGAGTTTATCTTATGAAGAAAAGTGCAACTACATTTACCCAAGTATACTTTATATATTAAATATACCAATAGCAATGTGGTTCACGGTGAACAGAGAATCCAAAAACGTAGAAAATTCTTGATGAATTGAAGTAAAACCAAATATATTTACACTTTTCTGTATACTTGTCAGTATAAGCCAAGTATACTTAGTTTCTGTATACTTGTCAGTATAAGACAAGTATTCTTAGACTATTCTGTATACTTGTTAGTATAAGCCAAGTATACTTAGTTTTCTGTATACTTGTCAGTATAAGCCAATTATACATAGACTTTTTTGTATACTTGTTAGTATAAGCCAAGTATACTTAGACTTTTATGTATACTTTTTACTCTAGTATAAGCCAAGTATACTTAGACTTTTCTGTATACTCGTTAGTATAGGCCAAGTATACTTAAGTATATATCTGATATGTATATAAAAAGTAAACTAGAAGTATACTCCCTTATTTAAAGTTTAAAATAAGTACTACTTAGCTATACTAATAGCACACTTGAATAAACTTCTATTTGGTAAAGGGTCTCCTCTCAGTGTCTCTCTGTGTGAGCAAAAGATATACAACTGCTAAACTAGCACACTTCAGCTTGAACTGCCGTCTTTAAATTTCAGTGTGCTTGTTTTAAATATACGAAGCGTGAAGAATATAAAATGTGTATGTTTTATGGGCAGTGTTGACCTAAAGGTTAGGTAAGCAGTGTTGAGAGAATGAGGTCGCTGGTTGTGTGTAACTGTGAGAATGTGAACACAAAGAAGTCAAAACTCCTGTTAAAAAATGTGCCTTTGAGTTGCATTTCTATTGTTCCATTTCTGCCCACATGTGTGTTTATCGTGTGGAATCAGCGGCGGCTAATCCTCCGATGAGGCTGCTGTGATCGGTCCACAGCAGGAGCTGCTGACAGTTCGATTTATTGTTTGTTACATGTGCATTAAATAAATGCAAGTATATTTAATTCATCTGTCATTTAATATCATTATGTGTTTAACCCAAAATCCCCGTAGATGGGTTTTATGAAAAATGACAGAATAAAAAGGGCAGAATTTTGATGCTCTGGTTAAAATAAAAACGCAATTAAATCGCCAGGAAAAAATGTTTGCATTGTACATATCTGCCACTCAGGGATACGTTGAATGTGGATGTTTTAGCATTCGGTCAGAGCGAGTTAGGTAGTACAACGAGCGAGCGTTTTTGAAAGAATAACAAGCGAAGAAGTCCATTAGGACGGTGGTGGTGCGTTACGTTGTTGCGTTACGTTGTTGCGTTACGTTGTTGCGTTACTTTGTTGCGTTACTTTGTTGCGTTACTTTGTTGCGTTACGTTGTTGCGTTACGTTGTTGCGTTACGTTGTTGCGTTACGTTGTTGCGTTACGTTGTTGCGTTACGTTGTTGCGCTACATTGTTGCGCTACGTTATTGCGTTATGTTGTTGCGTTACGTTGTTGCGTTACGTTGTTGCGTTACGTTGTTGCGTTACGTTGTTGCGTTACTTTGTTGCGTTACTTTGAAATTTGAAAAATGTTGGCATTGTACATTTCTGCCACTCAGGGATACGTTGAATGTGGATGTTTTAGCATTCGGTCAGAGTAAGTTAGGTAGTACATCGAGCGACCGTTTTTGAAAGAATAACAAGCGAAGAAGTCCATTAGGACAGTGGTGGTGCGTTACGTTGTTGCGTTACGTTGTTGCGTTACGTTGTTGCGTTACGTTGTTGCGTTACGTTGTTGCGTTACGTTGTTGCGTTACGTTGTTGCGTTGGATTGTTGCGTTACGTTGTTGCGTTACGTTGTTGCGTTACGTTGTTGCGTTACGTTGTTGCGTTACGTTGCTGCGTTACGTTGTTGCGTTGGATTGTTGCGTTATGTTGTTGCGTTATGTTGTTGCGTTAGGTTGTTGCGTTACGTTGTTGCGTTACGTTGTTGCGTTACGTTGTTGCGTTAGGTTGCTGCGTTACGTTGTTGCGTTACGTTGTTGCGTTACGTTGTTGCGTTACGTTGTTGCGTTACGTTGTTGCGTTACGTTGTTGCGTTGGATTGTTGCGTTATGTTGTTGCGTTAGGTTGTTGCGTTACGTTGTTGCGTTACGTTGTTGCGTTACGTTGTTGCGTTGGATTGTTGCGTTATGTTGTTGCGTTAGGTTGTTGCGTTACGTTGTTACGTTGCGTTGTTGCGTTGCTTTGTTACGTTACGTTGTTGCGTTACTGCGTTGCTTTGTTGCGTTGCTTTGTTGCGTTACTTTGTTGCGTTACTTTGTTGCGTTACTTTGTTGCGTTACTTTGTTGCGTTACTTTGTTGCGTTACTTTGTTGCGTTACTTTGTTGCGTTAAAAAAAAATTCTGGCGACTTGGTTGTGTAGTTACATTTACCTGCATGCTTGCAGACTAAAGATTAACTGAATCTGAAAACTTCCTTCACTTTTTGTCTTGTCTGTTTATCACAGTGTGCGTGCGTGCGGCCAAATCAAAGATAAAATCAACACAATTCCTCGCTGTCAGAGATTTTATTGTCTCCACTTTGTCGTCTCTTGAGTCCATCAAGTTACTGACATTTCAAAATAAACACTTTGCTTTGCTTTTTTGTTTTTTAAACTTTAAACTTTCCCACTGCGGGAAGAGAGAAGACAATAAAACTGATGACATAATGAAATACTCAGAACCCCAGAGTGTCCTAATGGTGTGTTTGACCCTCACACTAGGTGTAGTTTGTCCACATTAGCCGCATGTAAAAGATTAAGAGAAAACACAAACGACCGGGAGTCAGATCACCCAGAACACAGTTTAACAGTCTTGAATTTCCCTCAGGATCAATAAAGTTACTATCTATCTATTTAACTGTCTGGTTCGTCTCCACAGAATCGAGTTACAAGACGTTACTCTGGTTCCGGTTCTGGTTTGGATTATCTAAATAAAGCTAAACTAAGCTTATATCTATGCACTTGTTGTAAACCCTGAAACATAGGCCTATATTATTTCTTAAAAAAAAAACAAAAAAAAACTGAGCCCTGTGTATTTTTGCGTCTTTGTTTGCAACTTTTAGGAAACAGAACCCCTTCGTTTTATAGCCCAATAATCCTGTACTTCGTATGATGTAGAGGAAAAAGGTAAAAAAAAAAAAATATTAAAATAGACCATCAAAACATTGCTTATTGACCCTCAGCTTGCATTACATTAATGATGGTGGATTTACATTAAAGGTTTGAGGCATTTAGCCTTAGAAATGTAATGGATCCTGGTTTTATTGCGGGGTGTCTGTGTAGTTTATGGGGATTAGTTTAAGGGATGTTTGGTGATTGGCTTAGAAGTTCGTTCACCATCATAACGGGAACGGTTTTGTTCACGAATGCAAGGCAGCGTCTTCCTGCTGTTTAAGGACTTTTTTAGAAAGATAGGCCTATATACCTAAAAAAAAAAAAAAAAAAAAGTGTGCACAAATCTGAGTTTCAAAAATAAAAGACAAAATACAGAGGAAGTAAAGATATAATAAGGTACCGGTGTTGATTCTACTTGGTGTAAAGACTTCTAGAACCTTTTTTGGACGGACCAGGGACGGTGTGTCAATATACGCTCGATGTCTGCATAGTGTCCTTTCAATCACAACCACTTAGTGAGGGTTAGGAAACGGTCATTGTTGGCGTTAACTTCACGGCTCATGGGACTAATGATAGTCATGAGTCACGACAAAATAAGTAAACCTTTTAGTTTCACACGGGACGCAAACAACAGTTTCCTGGTTGAAAGTCTGTTTGTGCATCAAAACTCCTAGAAACAACACCGAGGACGTGACAAAGGTGTTTTGTATCTGGTTGCTGCGGCGCTGGATATGAGTGGTGAGTCATTCATGATAATAAGATAAGTTGTTTATCAGAGCTGTGGTTTAGACGTCGGTCTGATGCAGCTCAAACATTTTGACATTTTGATCGCTCACTCGCTTACTTTATTTCAATGTTTTGACTCATCGCCTCTCGAGTGGAGAAGATTTCCCCATTTAATTTTGGCAGCCTTCTCAGCGGGGGGGACGGGACGCTCCAACTCATTCTGAAAGGAAGCTGATAAGATAACCGGCTGGTGGTTTGTCTCCTGCAGCGGGGACGTCTGCGTTGGACTCGGTCAAAGTTCAGGACGTCTGCAGGTTACATAAGCGGAGGTCCGGGAGGTAACGGAGGCTCCAGAGACTGTTGCACCATCAACGAACAGCTGAAGTGATCTCACACACACACGTCCATGTTTAAACCAGCCTTTAAATGGGAACAGTGTGAGGTGGCTGCTTTCTCTGGTCTCTGTTGAAAACACGTTTCCTTCCAGAGCCGCTCACCACGCTGCATATAAAGTGCTGTTTTGTTTCTCGCCGTGGACCGACCCGGTGTTGTTTCTGGACAGCGTGAAGTAAATCTGAACCTCAGCGTGTCAAACAAAGCATCAGATATTGTGTTTTCTCTTCCACCTTGAAGTGAAGGTCAGACCAGACTGTGGAGTCGTGCGCTCCGTTCACACCGCGGGCCGATAACTTTAACCTATCGGATCGTCTTTTTTTTCCCCCTCTCATGTGGAGATCTGATGGTTTCTGTTCGGGGAACCTGCGGGGAGTCACGGCTTTGACATTTGTGGTGTAAACTTAATGAGTGACGCAGTAAAAAGACGTGACTTGTACTCGAATGCAACACACACAGACAGGACTAAATCTGGTGTTTAGTACCGAAATGATTAGTCGAGTTTTCAATTACTTTTGAGAAACGTTTTTTAAGAAATGGATGAATTGATTGAAATCTTGACACGATTTCTATTATTTTGTCCCCTATTTATTAGAACTGTCAATCAATTAAAATATTTAATCACAAATTAGCTTTGTTAGCTAATCAATATAAAGTTAATGTTAGCTAACGTTCCTTATTGTTAACTAATCAATATAAAGCTAATGTTAGCTAACGTTCCTTATTGTTAGCTAATCAATATAAAGCTAATGTTAGCTAACGTTCCTTATTGTTAACTAATCAATATAAAGCTAATGTTAGCTAACGGTCCTTATTGTTAGCTAATCAATTAAAGCTAATGTTAGCTAACGTTCCTAATTGTTAACTAATCAATATAAAGCTAATGTTAGCTTATTGATGTTCATATTTAACAATCGCAAATTAACCACACATTTTTTATCTGTTCTAAATGAACCTTAAAGGGAGATTTGTCAAGTATTTAATACTCTTATCAACATGGGAGTGGACAAATATTCTGTTTTATGCAAATGTATGTTTATATTTATTATTGTAAAATCAATTAACAACACAAAACAATGACAGATATTGTCCAGAAACCCTCAAAGGTACTGCATTGAGCATAAAACAATATGCTCAAACTGCATGTGATTATCATAAAGTGTGCATGTCTGTAAAGGGGAGACTCGTGGGTACCCATAGAACCCATTTACATTCACATATCTGGAGGTCAGAGGTCAAGGGACCCCTTTGAAAATGGCCATGACAGTTTTTCCTCGCCAAAATTTAGTGTAAGTTTGGAGCGTTATTTAACCTCCTTCACGACAAGCTAGTATGACATGGTTAGTACCGTTGGATTCATTCGGTTTTCTAGTTTCATATGATACCAGTATCTTCACTCTAGCTTTAAAACTGAGCCGCTACAACCTCCGAAACATCGATTGCATCAATGCGTTAAAGAATTAGTGGCGTTAAAACAAATTTGCGTTATTATCACGTTAACTTTGACAGCCCTCGTTTCTAAATCCGTTATTTTTCACTCTTGTTTTCAACACATTCTCAATCCCAACTTGTCAAATATCGCTCTGTCATTACTTTTGGACGGACCAGGGACGGCGTGTCAACATACGCTCGATAACTGCATAGTGTCCTTTCAAAACACAACCACTTAGTGAGGGTTAGGAAACGGTCGTTGTTTGCGTTAACTTCACGGCTCATTGGACTAATGATAGTCATGAGTCACTACAAAATAAGTAAACCTTTTACTTTCACACGGGACGCAAACAACAGTCTCCTGGTTGAAAGTCTGTTTGTGCATCAAAACTCCCGGAAACAACACCGAGGACGTGACTAAGGTCTTGTATCTGGTTGCTGCGGCGCTGGATATGAGTGGTGAGTCATTCATGATCATAAGATAAGTTGTTTATCAGAGCTGTGGTTTTGACGTCGGTCTGATGCAGCTCAAACATTTTGACATTTTGATCGCTCACTCGCCTGCTTTATTTCAATGTTTTGACTCATCGCCTCTCGAGTGGAGAAGATTTCCCCATTTAATTTTGGCAGCCTTCTCAGCGGGGGGGACGGGACGCTCCGACTCGTTCTGAAAGGAAGCTGATAAGATAACCGGCTGGTGGTTTGTCTCCTGCAGCGAGGACGTCTGCGTTGGACTCGGTCAAAGTTCAGGACGTCTGCCGGTTACATCAGCGGAGGTCCGGGAGGTAACGGAGGCTCCAGAGAGTGTTGCACCATCAACAAACAGCTGAAGTGATCTCACACACACACGTCCATGTTTAAACCAGCCTTTAAATGGGAACAGTGTGAGGTGGATGCTTTCTCTGGTCTCTGTTGAAAACACGTTTCCTTCCAGAGCCGCTCACCACGCTGCATATAAAGTGCTGTTTTGTTTCTCGCCGTGGACCGAACCCGGTGTTGTTTCTGGACAGCGTGAAGTAAATCTGAACCTCAGCGTGTCAAACAAAGCATCAAATATTGTGTTTCCACCTTGAAGTGAAGTCAGACCAGACTGTGGAGTCGTGCGCTCCGTTCACACCGCGGGCCGATAACTTTAACCTATCGGATCGTCTTTTTTTTTTCCCCTCTCATGTGGAGATCTGATGGTTTCTGTTCGGGGAAACTCCGGGGAGTCACGGCTTTGACATTTGTGGTGTAAACTTAATGAGTGACGCAGTAAAAAGACGTGACTTGTACTCGAATGCAACACACACAGACAGAACTAAACTGTTTAGTACCGAAATGATTAGTCGAGTTTTCATTTAGTTTTGAGAAACGTTTTTTAAGAAATGGATGAATTGATTGAAATCTTGACACGATTTCTATTATTTTGTCCCCTATTTATTAGAACTGTCAATCAATTAAAATATTTAATCACAAATTAATCACACATTTTTTTTTATCTGTTCAAAATATACCTGAAAGGGAGATTTGTCAAGTATTTAATACTCTTATCAACATGGGAGTGGACAAATATACTGCTTTATGCAAATGTATGTTTATATTTATTATTGTAAAATCAATTAACAACACAAAAAAATGACAGATATTGTCCAGAAACCCTCACAGGTACTGCATTGAGCATAAAACAATATGCTCAAACTGCATGTGATTATCATAAAGTGGGCATGTCTGTAAAGGGGAGACTCGTGGGTACCCATAGAACCCATTTACATTCACATATCTGGAGGTCAGAGGTCAAGGGACCCCTTTGAAAATGGACATGACAGTTTTTCCTCGCCAGAAGTTAGTGTAAATTTGGAGCGTTATTTAATCTCCTTCATGACAAGCTAGTCTGACCTGGTTGGTACCGATGGATTCTTTATGGTTTTTAGTTTAATACGATACCAGTACCTTCACTCTAGCTTTAAAACTGAGCCGCTACAACCTCCGAAACATCGATTGCATCAATGCGTTAAAGAATTAGTGGCGTTAAAACAAATTTGCGTTATTATCACGTTAACTTTGACAGCCCTCGTTTCTAAATCCGTTATTTTTCACTCTTGTTTTCAACACATTCTCAATCCCAACTTGTCAAATATCGCTCTGTCATTACTTTTGGACGGACCAGGGACGGCGTGTCAACATACGCTCGATAACTGCATAGTGTCCTTTCAAAACACAACCACTTAGTGAGGGTTAGGAAACGGTCGTTGTTTGCGTTAACTTCACGGCTCATTGGACTAATGATAGTCATGAGTCACTACAAAATAAGTAAACCTTTTACTTTCACACGGGACGCAAACAACAGTCTCCTGGTTGAAAGTCTGTTTGTGCATCAAAACTCCCGGAAACAACACCGAGGACGTGACTAAGGTCTTGTATCTGGTTGCTGCGGCGCTGGATATGAGTGGTGAGTCATTCATGATCATAAGATAAGTTGTTTATCAGAGCTGTGGTTTAGACGTCGGTCTGATGCAGCTCAAACATTTTGACATTTTGATCGCTCACTCGCCTGCTTTATTTCAATGTTTTGACTCATCGCCTCTCGAGTGGAGAAGATTTCCCCATTTAATTTTGGCAGCCTTCTCAGCGGGGGGGACGGGACGCTCCGACTCGTTCTGAAAGGAAGCTGATAAGATAACCGGCTGGTGGTTTGTCTCCTGCAGCGAGGACGTCTGCGTTGGACTCGGTCAAAGTTCAGGACGTCTGCCGGTTACATCAGCGGAGGTCCGGGAGGTAACGGAGGCTCCAGAGAGTGTTGCACCATCAACAAACAGCTGAAGTGATCTCACACACACACGTCCATGTTTAAACCAGCCTTTAAATGGGAACAGTGTGAGGTGGATGCTTTCTCTGGTCTCTGTTGAAAACACGTTTCCTTCCAGAGCCGCTCACCACGCTGCATATAAAGTGCTGTTTTGTTTCTCGCCGTGGACCGAACCCGGTGTTGTTTCTGGACAGCGTGAAGTAAATCTGAACCTCAGCGTGTCAAACAAAGCATCAAATATTGTGTTTCCACCTTGAAGTGAAGTCAGACCAGACTGTGGAGTCGTGCGCTCCGTTCACACCGCGGGCCGATAACTTTAACCTATCGGATCGTCTTTTTTTTTCCCCTCTCATGTGGAGATCTGATGGTTTCTGTTCGGGGAAACTCCGGGGAGTCACGGCTTTGACATTTGTGGTGTAAACTTAATGAGTGACGCAGTAAAAAGACGTGACTTGTACTCGAATGCAACACACACAGACAGAACTAAACTGTTTAGTACCGAAATGATTAGTCGAGTTTTCATTTAGTTTTGAGAAACGTTTTTTAAGAAATGGATGAATTGATGAAATCTTGATACGATTTCTATTATTTTGTCCCCTATTTATTAGAACTGTCAATCAATTAAAATATTTAATCACAAATTAATCACATATTTTTTTTAATCTGTTCAAAATATACCTGAAAGGGAGATTTGTCAAGTATTTAATACTCTTATCAACATGGGAGTGGACAAATATACTGCTTTATGCAAATGTATGTTTATATTTATTATTGTAAAATCAATTAACAACACAAAAAAATGACAGATATTGTCCAGAAACCCTCACAGGTACTGCATTGAGCATAAAACAATATGCTCAAACTGCATGTGATTATCATAAAGTGGGCATGTCTGTAAAGGGGAGACTCGTGGGTACCCATAGAACCCATTTACATTCACACATCTTGAGGTCAGAGGTCAAGGGACTCCTTTGAAAATGGCCAGTTTTTCCTCGCCAAAATTTAGTGCAAGTTTGGAGCGTTATTTAACCTCCTTCACGACAAGCTAGTATGACATGGTTAGTACCGATGGATTCATTCGGTTTTCTAGTTTCATATGATACCAGTATCTTCACTCTAGCTTTAAAACTGAAAAGCCGCAAGTTGCGTTAATGTGTTAAAGAAAAAACGCGTTATTTTAGCGTTAACTTTGACATTTATATGAATGAGAGTAGTCGCTGTTTAACGCAATAGAGCTCAGTGGTTGAATCAACACCAACAGTTTCAACATTAACTGATTATATCCTTCATGAAGATTATTTATTTATAAGATTTATTGCTGTTGCGTTAGACTGCATTCATTTTATGTACCTAATAAACTTTCATCTGAGTGTACCGATTAGTGCAGCTTTAAGGAGCTAAAACCTGCCTGATATTCTACCTCCAAACAGTAACGTAAGCTTAAATCTTTAGTCTCTGAGCATCTTTAGCACAGCAGCGTGAGTGTCTGTTTCCTCAGACTACATGTGATGCAAACAGTGTTTATAACGGAGGCAGAAATCAATCACATGACGTCAGAGAACCACGTTAACCAAAATGGAGTCCAGTTGTAGGAGAGACAATAGTATGTGTAGCTGGAGGCAGGTATTCTACACAAGATGATTGATGACAAGCTAAACATATCTTGCAGTTCTTCCCAGCATCAGCGGGACCACAACAACGTGAAAAAAAAAACCCTCAGCTGTCCAGTGAAGAAGACTCATCCGGCGCCGCAGCAGAGATCAAACGGCAGCGTGGGGAATGACATTCAAAGGAGACAAATTCTGGAATCAGCGGGTGAACTGACGATTCCCAAAACCTTCAGTTAACAGGATCCTTCTGGGTTTTATTCGACCCAGTCGCCAGACTGTTGGCATTGTACGTTTCTGCAAAACCAATAATTTTGTGCAGTATACGCTTCCCAGGCCAAAAATCAAAAATAACAATGTAACGCAACTTGATTGTTAAATAAGAACTTTAAAAAGCTAACATTAACTTTATATTGATTAGCTAACAATAAGGAACGTTAGCTAACATTAGCTTTATATCGATTAGCTAACAATAAGGAACGTTAGCTAGCTCTTATCTGATGTTACAGAAGCAAACGTTATGTAAAGACGTAACGTTAACTTGAACAGTTGATAACGTGAAAAATGCTTAAAGGAAAATGTGATATGATAGTTCTAGTTTTTAATAATGACCTAATAATTGATTGAATCATATCGAAGGACAGACCGCTGATCCAGGAACCGGAAGCAGTGACGTTAACGTATTCAAATTATTCAAAATCTTTTGGAAAAGAAAAAAAAAATCGTAACGTTAACTTAACGTTACTCCTCGTAGATCATAAACGTTTGAATATAATAACGACTCGTTGAAATCGGTTTAGAAATATAGATGTTATAGTGCTTTTTATCCAGAAAAACGGCAGCTCCCCCGATCACTTGTATAGGGTTACAGGCCAGTCTTGCCTGGTCCAATATGGCGCCCACGTTGACGTACGATCCAGGAGTCAAAGCTGCGTGTATGTATATATGTCAATGGGTGATACTATGAGCGACCTCTTATTACACTGCTTTTCAACACAGCGTTATGACTCATAACGCCGTGTTGCTGCTGATTCTGTTAAAGCTAAACAGATCACCCAAACTAAGTTATGTTGTAATTGTCCTGCATCACGAACTGAGCAACTCTGTTGTGTATATTTCTTGCTAAACTTGGAATAATTAACATTTAAAAGTCAGACTGAATGAGCGGAGAAGTAACAGGACAGGAAGTCGGCGAAGGTGCAGCATTCCTCTGGATCATCTGATCGGATTTTAAACCTTTTAGTAGCTTTTTCCTTTGTTAGATCAAATCTTGCAGTGTCATCGTCTATAGCAGCGTTTCCTTCAATATGTTTTCTATCAGGGCAGCTCGCCACGTTAACGCCACATCGTCCGACTGCATCGTCTCGTTAAAACGCTTTGTAAAGTTTTATTTTTGCTCTGAACGCCATCTGTAAGAGAAGAACTGAGGCGGCTTCACTAGTAAAGTCAAGATGATGTATGGCTCTGACCGGTGAGATCACCTCTCCACTTTTATACTTCTATAACGTCTATGAAGCACAGAGGTTGACTTTATTGGGCTTTCATATTTAAATAAACATGGCTTATAAATAAAATCACAAGACAGGCTTTAAATAAAATATTTATATGGGGGAAGTCGAGGGGTCTTTTTTTTATTCCTTGTAGGAAACCACACTGCACTTCTCTCGTTGGACGACATATTCAGTATATGTTAAAGTGGAACTGTAACTTTTGAAGAAGCTATAACACATTCTTCCTCTAACAGATGAAATGTTAAATTCAGACATAATAAAACAATGCGCTTACCTAATAGCTATTAATTATTTGTACACTACACTACTTCTTCTAATCTTCTGTGTTGGTGACTCTGTTTAAAGGAGACATATTGCTCCTTTCCAGGTTCATTCTTGTATTTTGGGTTTCAACTAGAACATGTTTACCTGCTTTAATGTTCAAAAAACACATTATTTTTCTCATCCTGTCTGTCTGGATATACCTGTGTTCGCCGTCTGTCTCTTTAACCTCTTCAGCCCTACAGGGTGCTGGAAGGTGTGGTTCTCCTAGACAGACATACCCGAAATAAATGAAGAATAGCTCCACAACTACCAGGTCTATATGCATGATCTTGGTCTCTATGGATAGGTAAGACCTCAGAGAATTCATCCCCAGTGTCAGTAACATTGTGACTGTTACTATGCCTGAGTAAACTGTGATGAACCAAAGAAAACATTTACATTTTTATCCTCTCCTAAAGTGTTTTCTAGATTAGACAGTGGATAACACCATTATAGCAGTGATGCCGTGCACAGAGATGCCACTGAATTCATTCAGCAACTCCTTGACTACAACTGAGCCAAAGCAGATATAAATAACACAAAGCACATAGATTCTACAAAGTTTTTAGTCAGGATAGGACCAGGAGGACTCTCCATTTGGACCACTTGGATACCCAAAGTGTGCCAAATGGGTTTTCTACCTCTTGAAAGGGAATCTGGCTATAAAATACTACTGATATCCACTACCGGAGGCTATGTGCACACAGTGGAGCCTTTGGCCATGACATTTACTCTGAGCATCATCACATTCTGCCATTGTGCTCAGTAGAAAATCAATAAACATAACAACTAAATTGTATAATTTTGACTCCACGTGGAGTAATTTTATTTTGATAATGAATATGATCGACTAAAACTTAGATAATAACAAATAAGATCAATGCAAATATAAATAAAATAAATTGTGTATGTATATTCAATATAAAAACGGTCAAAAATATTATAAAGTAAAAATACAATTTCTAGTGCGTTGATTTTGTAACTAAAATAAATAATATAAATCATTGCCAAACAAACATTGTTTGAACTAAATCCACTTGAAGTGTTGTTTTAGTAGCGATAAGGCCTCGACTTTTAGAAACTATTCAGAAAAAAGACCAACACAGCATTTTATGAAGTTTTTAAAGGCAGTGTTTTAACACACAGCTCAGCCGAACAGGTACCGGGTCCGTCGGGTAAAAGAGGTTAAGAACCCCTCAAGAAAAAGCACAGTAAGTGGAGGATTATTATAACCGATTTCTTTATTTCTCATGCAGATTATCATCTAATTGACATTTATCTATTTATTATTAATTTTATAAAAAAAAAATACAGTACGACTGTTTCAAATGCTTTTCAAATTACTGTAATGTGTATAATTCAAATAATACAGTACAGCTCTGTGTATATAATATAGTTTACTGCAGTTCAAACTATAATTAGTCGACAGCCTAAATAAATACAGTATCAATAGTGTAAATAGACACAGCTGGTTGGTTTCAATGCATTTCTACATTTTAACAGCCCTGAAATTAAACTGTAGGCTATCAATGCCTATAATATTAAAATTATATATTTATAAAAATATGTTTTTTAAATATTTTTTATAATATTAAAAATATTATAAATATATTATATAAAATATTATTTTTAATATTTTATATAATATTAAAAATATAATATATATATATTATATTATTTAAACAGCATTTTTGTAGGAATAATTCTGTCCCAAGCTTCTTGATCTATATAAGCGGTTGATCACTGTAGAAATAGATAATTAAAGTAATTAATTACAGAGTCAGTCCTCCCAAATCATAAAAGTATTCCCCCCCTCAGCACTACTGCTATCTGGCTATGAAGACCATTTGTTTTATTTGCCCAGAATTTTAGATATCTGTTGCTGATATTTAGACTTAATAAAGCAGGTGAGTGGACTTTTTTCTTGTAGCAGAAGAACATAGATATATTTAAAACTCAACAGCAACGTCCTGGCTCCTCCACATAATCCACAGACCTCAGTTTTATGAATCAATATGCAAAATTAAAAAACTGACATGAATAATCAAATTTTATTTTTGCTCTGAACGCCATCTGTAAGAGAAGAACTGAGGCGGCTTCACTAGTAAAGTCAAGATGATGTATGGCCCTGACCGGTGAGATCACCTCTCCACTTTTATACTTCTATAACGTCTATGAAGCACAGAGGTTGACTTTATTGGGCTTTCATATTTAAATAAACATGGCTTGTAAAGAAAATCACAAGACAGGCTTTAAATAAAATATTAATATGGGGGAAGTCAAGGGGTCTTTTTTTTATTCCTTGTAGGAAACCACACTGCACTTCTCTCGTTGGAAGACATATTCAGTGTATATTAAAGTGGAACTGTAACTTTTGAAGAAGCTATAACACATTCTTCCTCTAACAGATGAAATGTTCAATTCAGACATAATAAAACAATGTGCTTACCTAATAGCTATTAATTATTTGTACACTACACTACTTCTTCTAATCTTCTGTGTTGGTGACTCTGTTTAAAGGAGACATATTGCTCCTTTCCAGGTTCATTCTTGTATTTTGGGTTTCAACTAGAACATGTTTACCTGCTTTAATGTTCAGAAAACACATTATTTTTCTCATCCTGTCTGTCTGGATATACCTGTGTTTGCCGTCTGTCTCTTTAACCTCTTCAGCCCTACAGGGTGCTGGAAGGTGTGGTTCTCCTAGACAGACATACACGAAATAAATCAAGAATGGCTCCACAACTACCAGGTCTATATGCATGATCTTGGTCTCTATGGATAGGTAAGACCTCAGAGAATTCATCCCCAGTGTCAGTAACATTGTGACTGTTACTATGTTTGAGTAAACTGTGATGAACCAAAGGAAACATTTACATTTTTATCCTCTCCTAAAGTGTTTTCTAGATTAGACAGTGGATAACACCATTATAACAATGATGCCGTGCACAGAGACGCCACTGAATTCATTCAGCAACTCCTTGACTACAACTGAGCCAAAGCAGATATAAATAACACAAAGCACATAGATTCTACAAAGGTTTTAGTCTGGATAGGACCAGGAGGACTCTCCGTTTGGCACACTTTGGATACCCAAAGTGTGCCAAATGGGTTTTCTACCTCTTGAAAGGGAATCTGGCTCTAAAATATTACTGTTATCCACTACAGGAGGCTATGTGCACACAATGGAGCCTTTGGCCATGACATTTACCCTGTGCATCATCACATTCTACCATTGTGCACAGTAGAAAATCAATAAACATAATAACTAAATTGTATAATTTTGACTCCACGTGGAGTTATTTTATTATGCTAATGAATATGATCAACTAAAAACTTAGATAATAACAAATAAGATCAATGCAAATATAAATAAAATAAATCGTGTAGGTATATTCAATATAAAAACGGTCAAAAATATTATAAAGTAAAAACAAAATTTCTAGTGCGTTGATTTTGTAACTAAAATAAATAATATAAATCATTGCCAAACAAACATTGTTTGAACTAAATCCACTTGGAGTGTTGTTTTAGTCGCGTTAAGGCCACGACTTTTAGAAACTATTCAGAAAAAAGACACCACAGCATTTTATGAAGTTTTTAAAGGCAGTGTTTTAACACACAGCTCAGATGAACCGGTACCGGGTCCGTCGGGTAAAAGAGGTTCAGACCCCCCTCCAGAAAAAGCACAGTAAATGGAGGATTATTATAACCGATTTCTTTATTTCTCATGCAGATTATCATCTAATTGAAATTTATCTATTTATTATTAATTTTATTAAAAAAAATACAGTACGATTGTTTCAAATGCTTTTAAAATTACTGTAATGTGTTTAATTCAAATAATACAGTACAGCTCTGTGTATATAATATAGTTTACTGCAGTTCAAATTATAATTAGTCGACAGCCTAAATAAATACAGTATCAATAGTTTAAATAGACACAGCTGGTTGGTTTCAATGCATTTCTACATTTTAACAGCCCTGAAATTAAACTGTAGGCTATCAATGCCTATAATATTACAATTATATATATATAAAATGTTTTTTAAATATTTTTTATAATATTAAAAACATTATAAATATATAAAATATTATTTTTAATATTTTATATAATATTAAAAATATTATATTATTTAAACAGCATTTTTGTAGGAATAATTCTGTCCCAAGCTTCTTGATCTATATAAGCGGTTGATCACTGTAGAAATAGATAATTAAAGTAATTAATTACAGAGTCAGTCCTCCCAAATCATAAAAGTATTCCCCCCCTCAGCACTTGTGCTATCTGGCTATGAAGATCATTTGTTATATTTGCCCAGAATTTGAGATATCTGTCGCTGATATTTAGACTTAATAAAGCAGGTGAGTGGACTTTTTTCTTGTAGCAGAAGAACATAGATATATTTAAAACTCAACAGCAACGTCCTGGCTCCTCCACATAATCCACAGACCTCAGTTTTATGAATCAAATCATGTTCAATAATGTTGAGTGGAAGCAGCAGCAGGATACTGACATGAATAATCAAACTGTAAACATGTCGTTATAATAATCCAGCAGAGCGGCGTCCTATCAGATCGGACGCTGCAACAAAGATTTCATCAGATTTTTTCCTCACAGGGCAAAACCGTCGAAACTGTTTCTAACTGGTCAGCGGTGCATATTTGGGTTTTAGAGATTTACTTAATCTTCACGATCAAATCTGTCGTTGATGTTACAGACTCACAGCATCTAATGTGTGATCCTCCTGACAGCTCCAACATTACAGCCTTCCAAGAAACATGTAACATATCTTCATTATAAATCAGCATCTGTAATAATATATAAGTACTTAAATGAGTGTTGAGCACCCTGAACAAAAGATAGGAACAAAATCAATGAATGTGGCTGCTGGCGTCTAAATGAAGGTTTTTGTTTTTTTTAAGGCATTCTGGTTTCCAACACACTGTTCACACTGACACATAATCCCAGTATTTAGAGATTAGAGAACACAAGCTGCCATCTGCTGGTGGAAGGAGGGTAGTGAATTAAAGAGACAAGTTTTTACTGATCATTTTATTTATTTATCTATCGTTTATCTATCTATTCTTTATTTTTTTAACACCAAATATCCGCTGCTGCCGTTATAAATTATAAATAATTCTTGCAGTGTTTAATGCACATTTTAAGATTAATTTACAGTATTTAATGCACTTTTTTTTGTAATATGTACATATCTGTCACTGTAGATATAAATCCTACTCACTGTACATACAGTTACGGAAGCCCTGAAAGGCAAGCGAGAATTTTTTTTGTTTTCTGGTGATCCATTTTTTAAGTCTGATCTAAATAATTTTCTCTCCTGTGTGGATTTTTTTTTTTTTTTTGCCAGGAAAATCTTTCCAAATTACTTTTTTTGTATGTGAATAAAGGTAAAAAAAAACAAAAAAAAAAAACATCTAGGCAAATTTTTCTAAGCATTCAAAAAAATCAGCCTAAAGAAAAATAATGGAACTTAGAAAAAGCAGCCTAAAAAAAAAAAAAAACAATTAACCTGTTTTCGCTAAGAGGCAAAAAAACAAAAAAGTAATTTAGAAAGATAATAAAAAAAAATCCATCTGTTCTTAAGACATAAACACAGGAGAGAAAAAGATTTAAATCAGACTTAGAAAATGGACCAGAAAAAAAAAAAAAAAAAAAATCTTGCTTGCCTTTCGGGGCTTCCGTATACAGTATCTCCATCTCCACATGCACATAATGTACATAATCATATTTATTTCTTTGCACTATTTGTATTGTTACAACTTCCAGAACACTTGACTTGTATATCAACATTTTATTTTTATTTTCATTATTGTATTCTACATTGTTGCGCTACCTTGTTGCGCTACGTTGTGGTAAACGGTAAATGGAGTTGGATTTATAAAACGCTTTTCTAGTCTTCCAAACACTCAAAGCGTGAACTCAAAAGTGAAGTGTCTTGCTTAAGGACACTTCGACCGGGGATCGAACCACCAACCTTCCGATTGGTGGACGACCTGCTCTACCCTCTGAGGCACAGCCACCCGCTGTAGGTGTCACGTTGTTGCGTCACGTCGTTGCGTCACGTCGTTGCGTCACGTCGTTGCTACTTTGTTGCGTCACTTTTTTGCGTTACGTTGTTGCTACTTTGTTGTGTTACGTTGTTGCTACTTTGTTGCGTCACTTTGTTGCGTCACGTTGTTGCGTTACGTTGTTGCGTTACGTTGTTGCTACTTTGTTGCGTCACTTTTTTGCGTTACGTTGTTGCTACTTTGTTGTGTTACGTTGTTGCTACTTTGTTGCGTCACTTTGTTAAGTCACTTTGTTGCGTCACTTTGTTGCATCACTTTGTTGCGTTACGTTGTTGCTACTTTGTTGCGTCACTTTTTTGCGTTACGTTGTTGCTACTTTGTTCTAGTTAATTAGTTGCGTTATAATTGATTTATGTTTATGCGTTATTATCGCGTTAACTTTGACAGCTCTACATTTAGGTTTCCACTGTTGTATTAGTCTGTCAGTCAGCTGTCGCTCTGCACTAACCTGCTGTACTAATAATTGATTGATGGAGTGGTTGAACTACAGATTTCTCCACAAGAACACGCTGATTTACTGAGTTTCAAACTCTGACATGAAACCAGCCACTTCTCACATCTTCAGTCGTACGGTTACATGTTAGGTTAAAAGCTCAGGTTATGTCGGGTCACATGAGGCTGTGCTTCCTCCTCTCGCTGGCCTGAAAGTGTCTCTGACAATAACCTCATCTGAATCATGTGTTACAGAAAGGTCCTTCCATCCCACCTCTGAGGTTTAACACAATCAGCGTGGTTCTGAAAATAATTTAAAGTGCTTATATCTGTATCAGATCTGCTGCTGCTGACATCTGGTTTGGGTTTCGTCGGCTAACTCAATTCATATAATGAAATAGAAGCTCCGATTGATGCCCGGAGGACAGTAGAGATCTTATCGAAGTGTTCAGCTGGGGGGGGGGGATCCCCAGACTGTTTGGATTGTGAGGCCATACAGCAGCTTCCTCTCCAAAATATCACTTCAGAGGCCAGATTACCAAAGTATGAGACCTCAACCTCAGTGACACCAATGGTATTTCCTTACATTTGAAATATTTCACAACCCAGACTCCTCAGTCCTGCTGGTTGTGATATTCTGGTCGAGATGTAATACAACTGAATATTGCCCCCCCCCCCCCCTTTTCTCCACAAACCTTACAGTCACCTCCGACTCTTCAGACGTGAGAGTTCTGCACAGCGTCACAGCTTCACTGGAGACTACAGCGCCTTGCTCAAGGACTCTACGCAGATAAGTTACCAGTTCAACCCCGAGAAACACAATGAGAAGAAGATTTAACACTTCCCACGTCTATAATGCATTATAAACACTTATAATCTGCTGATAGCACCGTATAATTATAGCTATAGGCACTCATAAATATTCATAATAACAATAATCTTAACACATTATAAAGCATTTTATAACTTATAAGGTCAAGTATCATAATACTGATATATTTTCGCTTTACTTAAAGCAAACAATGACTTATGATCACATTATAATGCATTATAACAGTGATTACAATGCACTATAAAAAGATTAGAATATATTACAACTATGGTATTTATAATACACTATGATCCTTGCCAAAAATAAATGTCAGTGAGTGATCAGCAGTTATGACATATCACAATATTTGACCTTATAAGTCATTATAAAATGCTTTATAATGTGTTATGATTATTGTTATAATGCATTATGAATATTTATGAGTGCTTAACTATAATTATACCGGCTATATGCAGATAATAACGCATTATAAGTATGTTTATAATGCATTATAATCTGCTTATAGCGTCTAATGTGATTTTTACGTCACTTTATAATGTGTTATAATTATTGTTATAATGCATTATGAATATTTGTGAGTGCTTAACTATAATTATACAGTGCTATACACATTATAACAAATTATAAGTATGTTTTTAATGCATTATAAACATTATAAACATACCTATAATGCATTATATATAATATAATTATAAAAAAGATTAAAATGTATTACAACTATGGGAATTATAACACATTATGATCCTTGAAAAATTATGAGCAATTATGAAGTATTATGATACTTGACTTGATTATTGTTCTAAAGCATTGTGAATATTTGAGTGCTTATAACTAATTATACAGTGCAATACAGATTATATTATTAAACATGTGTATAATGCATTATAATCTGTTTATAGCATTATATAATGTGTTCTTAGGTCACTGTAAGTTGTCATGTGAAAACATAAAATTTCATCTTACTTTACTTAAAATCAAACAATGATCACTCAACTTATAATCACATTCATAAATTACTATTATAACAGTAATTATATTTTTTTTATAATGCATTATAATGTATTACAACTATGGGAATTATAACACTATGACCCTTGAAAAAATTATGTGCGTTTTCTCTTCCAAATAAGATTTATCTGAAGATTTGTTTCCAACCTGTTTTATCATCCGACCACTCGCGTTTCTTGACTAGTCCGACCTCTTTTTTAGTCCGATTCGACTGTTATCAGGCCATTAAAAAAAAAGAAGCATTCGAATACTGAACACTACCATGACAAAGCATTTGGGTCCGCCCTAATAAAGCTATAAGTATATATGTAGAAGGTCATCATGCAGAAACCTACGTCAGGTAACGTGGGAAAATGTTTTTAGAAGGGCTTGGGAAAATAGCATTTCGACTCTGAAACATATGTTCATTGACCAAAATTTGAATGCTTGAGGTTTTTATATCATTCTGTAGCTTCCCAGTGGCGTTCCCAATGTATTCAAATCAAAAATAATGGACCCGTCCTTTAAAGGATACCAGCATGTGCAAATTCTCATGTCTAACTGTCGGGAGAAAGGACTTCCACTTTGTCATAAAAATGTGTTTGATCACACGACCATATGGAGGAGAAACAATCCAGAGTCAACATGTTTTTCTTTTATTCTCCATTGTCACAACTGACAGTTTCAATCCATCGTTTACAAGCAGTTGAGCTCCATTTCAGGCCGTAACCGTTGACAACCGTTGAGAACCGTTGAGAATCGCGGCCGCCGCCTTAAACGTCACCCTGATTGGCTACAGTGAGAAATAAAAGAACCGGCGGGGAAGGGAGGGGGGGGGCGTTGCACATATTTTGGCCCTTAAAGTCAAATTAAATAATCACGATCAAAGGAAGACAGAAAGAATAAGACTTTAGAAATCATGATGATGCGCTTTGGTGGTTCCTTTGGCAGCAGAGCTCCTCGTTACCGATCGACCTGGATTATTAGTAAAACACACCAAGCTGCTCCGTGAGCGTCTCGTCGGGTACAGTTTCCATTAAGAGCCGACACAGGGCAGCAAAATATGTGTGAACATACTGGAATAAGGCCGCTGTGTACACTAAACCGTTGGCCTCGAATCATTAAAGACGCAGAAGAACCTGTTCGGTCACCTCGAGGCGTGACGTGATGGAGAGAAGGTAGAAAAAGGGTTTATTTTATTCCATAAATGGAGAGGGAATGACGAACAACTGGAGGAATTCTCTTTAACAGAGGAGTATTGATGAGAAAGAAAGAGGAGAGACGGTGGACTGAAGATATTGGTGCTAGTTGGTTTTCAGATGAAATAACAGAGCTGGGTGTTTTTCTGCACCCTCCTGATGTGATAAACTCCTACAGAAATAAAGCTCCTGATGGGCAGAAGTTTGAGCTCAAACGTCTCGCTTCAAAGCAGAAATGAGTGATTCAACAGCAGCTGTATGGAAGGTTATTTAAAAGGGAAGAAACAAACACAAAAGCTGTCTCTCCGTGTCCCTGAAACAAGTCCAAAAAAAGTGGTGCCCAGAGTGCAACCTGGCCCGTCTCTGTGCTCCCACCCACCAAAACCCTGCTACACCTAAACACCAACAACTGTTCTAACCACACCTCCTCGTCCTCTTTCTCCTCCTCCTCCTCCTCCTCCTCTTCCTCAGCTGGACCGGGTGCTCAGTAGCGGTAGTGGTCTGGTTTGAAGGGCCCCTCGGTGGGCAGACCCAGGTACTTGGCCTGTTTGTCTGTGAGCTTGGTCAGCTTCACTCCCAGTTTGTCCAGGTGAGCGGCTGCTACCTGCTCATCCAGCTATGGAGACAAAGACAGAAACGGGAGAGAGTCAAGTCAATTTGATCTATATAGCTCAATATCAAAACTTCAAATCTGCCTCAAGGGGCTGTTTGAGAAAAGAAAGAAATGGATTAATAAGCAAACGTCAGATCAAATGACATTTTATCGAACTCGCAATATGATACGAGGCGCAATATTTGTTAAAAGGTGGAAATGTGTGTCAAATACCATTTTAAATTAATTATTGTGGTGCTGCAGAGATGTCTACAGACTTTAGAAAACATCTTTGTTTGGTAAAGATCTCCACAACAATCACACCATAATCATTTTAATATATTTTTCAATAAAAATGAGAATAATGATGTAAAAATCATCATTCCCTCTAATTTTTGAGTCCTTTGTATGCTTGTGTGCTGATGTGTATGAATGTGCACATGTAATTGTATGAATATGTATACGCTTATTTCTTTATTTACCTATTTTTTACTTTTTTTATCTCATTATTTATGGTTCATTGTATTCTGCTGTCTTTGATGTGAACTTCTTTGGAAAGCACTTTGTGCTTTAAAAGTGCTCTACAAATAAAATTATTATTATTATAATATCGCAATATCAGTCAATTATTGCGATTATATAATATTTTTTTTTTTAAATCGTGCAGCTCTAATTCATCTACCTTCTCGTTTTGCATATTTTGTTTCTCGGTTGTGTTTTGGGTAGTGATGTCACAACACCAGAAATGTAGTAGTCGATACCAATACAAGTGAAATTTCATGATTCTCGATACCAAAACAAAAGTGAAACAATAAATCCCATGTACTTCAACATACACTCCTTTAATACCGTTGTTATACTGGTTTTGTTATTTATTTTATATTGCTGTGAAAACATCTCCTTCAAACAACTGGATTTATTCAAGTTCCTCACCAAAAACTACATTTTTGCTAACGTTAGCTAGCTCTCATCCTGCTGATTTCAACACGGATTTCTTGTTCACAGTGAAGCATCATCAGGGAAAAATAAGGTGCGTTCTAGGGGTGTAACGGTTCATCTACTACATCGATGTATCGATTTGTATTTCTACGATCCAACTACATCGATAGGTACTCGGCAAGTTGTCCTTCACAGGAGATGTATATCGATATAAAATCGATTTGCAGGGTAAATAATCGATACTAAGAATGTGCACCTTGTATTTAGGCAAGACATATTTTTAGCACTTTTATTAGTAAAGAAATGTTAAACGTTACTCTGGTTCACTCTCCCCGAGTCTTTGCACAAATTGTATCAACGTTAAGTTTTATTTCGACGCACACATTTTAATTCTACAACTACATATATTTTTCTACACATTCACCACTTCTCATGCTCAGAACGGTATTGACCCTTATTTGAGCGCACAGACGATTAACCAAACATCTCTGTTGATGCACTGATGTATTAAACTGTATTTCAGAGCAGCATTAATGGATTTGTACAGCGATCCAGCTGCGTAAGAACTCTGTTAGACGGGGAGTGAATATGAAGGACTTATATGGAGGGAAGAGAGTCGTCTTTGATGGAAGGAGATGTTCTGACCCCGCTCCTTTAAGCTCCACATCATCTCTCGGCTTTTTACTGTTAAGCATCAAATACATCTGTTGCATTCAACAGCAGCTTCCTGTTTCATTTTTTTTTTTTTTAATCTTCCAATTCCTGCCCGTCTTATGAACCCTGCTCCCTTTGATGTAACCGCTCTCTATCACTGTAAAAACATCACATCTGGGATTTCCTGCTTTCATTTTTTTTTTCACTGTGGTTTTCAGGCTTAAGTGAAATGGACTTCATGCCAAGATCACTGTAAAAGGAACTGAGATCATCCCTCTTTTTAAAGTCACCCAGCTTGATCTATATCTTAAATGTATCCGTTCCATCCTGAATAGACATCCAAGAGTTCAAGTCCCGCATAAGAAGAGAGGACGCTTATCTCCGACCACACCGACTGCACATTGTTTTCATCATTTCAAAACGACCCTTCCCTCGAAGTCTTAGATGATTATCAGGGGCTGAAATTAAATCTGGCAAGTGAAGAACTCTGCGAAACGGCTGGCCGAGAGTCAAGATTTCAGACCCCCCCCCACGGAGAGAAGAGACCAGTCTGGCTTCTCCAAGCAGGGAAATCATTGTCTGGTAGGTTTTGGTGCAGGGTGTGAATAAATGGTATCATTAATCTGGTGGCATTTCATTTTATTCTACGGACTAGAAGTGGATATTTATTAGGGATGGACGCATTAGTCCACTAAAACGTTGCTACCCTCGCTAGTCGGCACACTAGTTGGATAAACATTATATTAATGTACATATACTGTCTCAGCTGTTGCCTCATCTGAACTCCTGACTCACTTCCACGTTCTCCCGGTCGCCGTCTGCCACCACTTCCTCTTTCTGCAGTCAGTCTGGTAAACGCAATCTCGTTTTAAGGCCACTAATTTCTTTAACGTATTAAAGCTGCAGTAGGCAGTATATTTTTGGCATAATTTGGCAAAAAATTCCATAATAACCTTTCAGCATATTGTAATTCAAGTGTTCTGAGAGAAAACTAGACTTCTGCTCCTCATGTCTCTGTTTTCAGGCTTTAGAAAATCTAGCCCGTGACGGCAGATTTTGACCAATCACAGGTCATTTCAGAGAGAGAGAGAGAGCGTTCCTATTGGCTGTGCTCCGGTCATGTGACCAGAACTTGGCTTCCTTCAACAGATTTTACAATGGCGGCGGCGTCACAAACTTTCTCATTTTACAGCTAAACAGTAACTACAAGATGATTCTGAGAACATCTGAGGAGAGAAATAGTCATTACAGTAACAGAATATTGATTCATATTTGATCAGCGCTGCCTAGTTTGACCGTTTGGTCGGAGCTCGCGAGTGATTGACAGCCGGCTCTCATAGGCGGCAGCTGGAGAGCAGACCTCAGATCAGTTGTTTTCCTCCGGTATGTGAGATCTTTCAGATGCCGTTAGGAGCACAGTAGGACACAGAGGAACATGATTTTTTTCAGGTTACCTGTTTCATGAACTACTGTCAGGATATAGCGAAAATAACTTTTTTTTAAATCATATTTGCTCCAATCTCGCCTACTTCAGCTTTAAACGCAGACAAATATGGATTGAAGCAGAATATTTCGTTAGATTAAAAACACATTTTAGAAATTATTACATCTTTTTTCAATAAATATTGACTGAGGACGGCGACAGTGAACGCTATAGAGATGATGGAGCGCTGCGCGCCGTGTGTGTTTGAGAGATAGAGGGGAAGAGAAGGTGGGAGGTGATAAAAACATGCATATTAAAAGATACTAATGGAGGACTGCAAGCGATGCCAAACCATGACTCCTCTTAGACCACAGTTCAAATATTATACCACACACCGGGTTTGTGGGGCACATTCGTAACCGGGCAACCGGAGCGGACATATTGAGTTCAGCGGCATTTGAAATACGGTTTGATTATTGAAAAATGTGATTGACAATTTCGAATGGCTCTTTTACACAATATTTAATCTTATAGATCACGTTTTTCTTACTTTTAGACTTCTGTTTAAACGTTAGGGAAATGAGTCGTTAGGAACATCCCTAGTATTCATGTCCAATAGAGCTGCAAACGATTAATTGTGAGTCGCCAACTATTTTGATAACCAATTAATTGGTTCGAGTCATTTTTTAAGAAATAAAATGTGAATATTTTCTGGTTTTTTTTCTCCTCTATGACAGTAAACTGAATATCTTTGAGACATTTGAGGATCTTAGACTTTGGGAAACACTGATCCACATTTTATGATTTCAAACAACTAATCGAGAAAATAATCGACAGATTAACAGACAATTAAATGTCCAAGATCAGTTTTAATGCCGTGTAAGTGATGTACTGCATAAAAAACAATGTTCTGACCTGCTTGGGCAGGAAGTAGACTCCGATGGGGTATTTGTCGGTGTTGGTCCACAACTCGATCTGAGCCAGAACCTACAGGAGAGGACAGATGGTGAGACTCAGAGACTGAATGCAGCTGTAGCATCATTATGTCAGTACCTTAAATTAAAATCTCGTTGCTCATGACTCATGTTTCCTCTTCTCTGAGCTCACACGAGCTCGCGGTACCTGATTGGTGAAGGAGTTGCTCATGACGAAGGACGGGTGTCCCATGGCACAGCCAAGGTTCACCAGTCGGCCCTCGGCCAGGATGATGATGTGACGGTCGCTCTTCAGACGGTAGCGATCGACCTGAAGGAGGAGGAGAGAGGGAGGAGGATGATTACTGCTTCTGTGACAGTTCAGATACAGAACTCAGAGCGACGACCGAGTGGGAATACAGAAGAGAAAACTAAGAGAACAGAAAGTGAACTTCGTTTTCAGCATGTAAAAATGAAGTCGTCCTACCTGAGGCTTGATGTTGATCTTCTCGGCAGCGTTCTTGGTGAGCCAGGCCATGTCGATCTCACAGTCAAAGTGTCCGATGTTACAAACAATGGCATCGTCCTTCATGTTCTCAAAGTGACTGAAGGGAACACACACACAAACACACAATAATTACCATGCAGCTTGTTGTTGTACCAAAGTAGACATTTGAACTTTTACTAATAATACAAACATACAAATGAAAGAGAGATAGCATTTCAGTTCAGTTCTAGTAGAAACTTCTTGCTCGCTGTGGCTCCCGGTGCGACTGTCAACCGGGTTGTACTGTCCTCAATGAAAGGGCTCTGCGGTGAGGTCGGCACCTGACTCGTCTTGAAATATGGACCCCGTATCGTTTACCGTGCTTTGTGGGTGTGTACAACCAATGGGTTTATGATTAAATTGTTTACTAGAGCACATTCTTCTTCTATTAATAATAATTATTATTATTAATTTTGCTCTCAAAGCTTTTAAAACACCCCAATAGAGGGTGGAAATTCCTGTATTTTTTCTTACGATGTCAGTTTTTTTCCCCCAATATGGTGCAACCCTTCGAGCTAACTTACTGTCCCAGGATGATGTCCTCACAGCCGGTGGTGGTGACGAAGATGTTTCCTTCCTTAGAAGCCTCGTCCATGGTGGTGACCTCATAACCTACAGAGCAACAGAGGAGAGGGGGTTATATACTGTGGACTGATCATTTAGATTGTTCTCTAATAATAGATAAAATAGATAGATAGATAGTAACTTTATTGATCCCGAGGGAAATTCAAGTATCCAGCATCACAGTTCCATAGTGCAAACATATTAGTAAAAACGTCACAAGGTGAGTAGTACACATGTTAGTAAAACGACACAAGTAGTAACAAGACACATGTAAGTAATACAGAGTTTAAAACAAAATATGCAATGTGCAGAAGAACTGTTAAAAATGAATATAGTGCAGGGTAAACAACTGAGATACAGGAGTATTTAAAGAAAAAGTGAATGTAGTGCAGAAAGTGATATAGTGCTGGATAATAAAATATAAGAGAAACAGATTTAAAGAAATGTCAGATATGGAATATAATGCAGGATAAGAACTGAGGTAGAGATGTTTTGTAGTGTGCAGAATTAAAGTTAAAGTGGCTCAGTCTATTAAAGTGCACTGTGTGCATTAACTGTTCTCTAATAATTGGTGGTGTTTTGAAGGGAGAACCCTGTCCTTTTTTATTTAGAAACAAACTTCTAAGTTACTATATAATAAGTAAGTTTGCCTTATCAATAACTTCTGCAGATTGTAAGTGTTTGGTACAATCCTCTCAGCAGCAGAGGCGAGATCAGAATCTTAAATCCCAACCTCAAGTATTTTCTCTCTCCGTGATGTTTGAAAAGAACTCCTACCCTCCATGGCCGCCTGCAGGGCGTTGATGGGGTCGATCTCGGTGACGATGACGCGAGCGCCGAACCCACGCAGAGCCTGGACGCAGCCTTTGCCCACGTCTCCGTAGCCCGCCACCACGGCAACTTTACCGGCGATCATGACGTCGGTGGCTCTCTTGATGCCGTCGATCAGGCTCTCCCTGCAGCCGTACAGGTTGTCAAACTTACTCTGCAGGGACGGACGGAGACAGGAAATATATTATTACTATATAGCATTCAACAGGATGCATCAAGCTTCATCTGGAGATAGATGACTTCCCACAGTTGGTCTGGTGTCAGATTTATAGATCCATAAATTTCCACACATCAGAGCATTTTTTTTCATTTTCAAGTCAGTTTGAATCCTACATGAAGAAAACCAGGACGTACTCTGGATATAATTACAACACACTGACCTGTGAGGTCACATTTTACAGTAAAACTCTCAGTATTCATTCAAAGGTGATATTTAACAAACTAATTCTATTCATTAGTGAATGAAGATTATTACAGATTTTTCTCCACCTACAACAGGATGCAGCTGGAGAGGGTTAAAGGTCGAGGCTGCTCACCTTTGTGACGGAGTCGTTGACGTTGATGGCGGGCATTTTCAGCTCGCCCTTTTTCAACATCTTGTACAGGTTGTGGACGCCGGTAGTCGTCTCCTCCGACACGCCACGGATACCTGAAAACACACGGTCACGTAATTATGGAAAACATATTTACACAAATAGTTCTCCTGATGTTTTTTTTTCCAACGTAAGTGTGCTAATAACACGGTGCATAAAGCAAAAGTGAGCTGAATAAGATGTTATAAAAACTATGAGAGACGTCACTGTAACTATGTCTGACATCTCTATGGTTTCTCTTAAACTCCCGAGTAATCTAAGAACAGGATTTATGCATGTAAATACTACGATACAGGACAAGAGCTAGTTAACGTTAGCTGTTAGCTCCGTGCGCGAAGGTAAATTCTAACGTTATGACGTGTTCAAATGTAATCTTGTAAAATGTAGTTTTTGATGAGAAACTTGAATAAATCCAGTTGGAGATGTTTTCACATCAATATAAAATAGATATTAGGGAGGGAATTATGAACTGTTTAATAACTTCCTAACAAAAAACAGTATGCAAACGGTAATAAAGGTGTGGATGTTTTGTTTTTTACCGTGGTAATTGGTATCGAGAATCGTGGAATTTCACTGGTATAGACTACTACATTTCTGGTATCGTGACATCCCGAATCCAGAGCAAAACTTTTGTAACACCAGGAGGAAACAGCTCCAAGATAAAGAACTAACAATCTCGGGAAACTCTAAGTATGAAGTAGTATAAGTATGAAAATATTTGCTGTGACTTCTAAGTTAAAAATGATGCAACATGAGTGAAGTTGCCCTTTGAACCAGCTTATGTCAGGCCACTGCTGCCATCTAGTGTCCAAAACTCGTCTCTACAGCTTAACCATTTCATATAATATTACAGAGTGGGAAAATCCATCACCAGCCACTGAATCCTGGGACATCTTCTGGTCAAAATTAGTGTCCTGCAGCTGCCGTTTTAGAACAGAAAAAAGACCCAAAACTTAAGTCTGGTTGACAGGTGGTAAAATAGTGAAACCTAATCAGAATCCTGTGACGTCAAACACTTTTCCAAACCCCACTTAAAGCACACTGACTGTCTCTCTCTCTCACTCTCTCTCCCTCTTCTTCACCGTCTCCTCCTGCTGGAGATAAATTAACAGAAAGCAACCGATACCGGAGGTTTGCGGGCCTCTAACACGTCCGAAAGACGGGGAGCAAACAACTTTCAGCCCAACAGAAAACAAGAGAAAAGTCCCGTTAGAGAAATAAACGAATCACAGAGCAGCCCGGTGTTAGCTCCTCCAAAACACGCTGAAACTGCATTTCAAATGGCGTAACCTCGGCAACATGTCTATCCGTCCTCCGGTGCACTGCGGCCGGCGTGCGGCTCCTCGGTGCAGCAGCAGCCAGACGGCCGACTCGCCAGGAGAAGGCGGTGAAGAAGAGAGCGAGTGAGAGAGAGTCGGTGTGTTGAGATAATTCTGGTCTCATGAACAGTAAATTCATCTAAACTGGGTTGAAAAATTATGCAACCTGGTTGCCATGGTAATGAATTACGTCTGAGTATTAACCACACCCCCATTCTCTGTTTGAGAAAGAATGTTAACCAAAAAACAGGAAGTAAAACTGGCTGGAGGGGGGGGGGGCTTTAAACTGAGGGAAATAAACAGCGACCAACCTGCCAGCAGTTTGGGATACTTGGTGTGGACCATGTTGGTGAGGTCTCCTCCGTCGTCCAGGATCATGTTGAGGGCCTTACCGTCCTTGAAGTACAGAGTCTGTTCGATGCACCACACGTACTCCTCGTCGGTCATACCTTTCCACGCGTACACTACACAAAAGAGACGGACACATTTGATTATTTAACTTCTTTCTGAGAGCCAGGTGAGAAGATTCCCCACTGGCAGTGAATCTAAACTGTCGGTGAGAGTATCACTCCGAGGCCTCAGTGTGTTGCTGAGTCTCGGTGCAGACTACCACCGGTCTCTCTCTGCCACCTTGTGACACAGCTGCAACACTCACAGTTGGGCTGCAACGCCTCAGGGGCATTAAATCATCTCACGTACAATATCTGGTGAGCAACATAGAAAGTATGTTTTGCCAGAAAGCCAGAAAGTCATAATACACAGCTGGTCATCTTCATCATTCGTTACCTGGAACGCCAGTCTTGGCGATGGCAGAAGCAGCGTGATCCTGAGTGGAGAAGATGTTACAGCTCGACCACTGAACCTGAGGAGGAAGAGAGAGCGTCAGGAAGGGTGTGAATTAATCTCTCTAATATTATATAATTTACAAGAACGAATGAAGACTTAAGTCAATTAAAGGGACTGTATGTAAGTTTTACACGTATAAATGTGTTTTTTTTATTGTCAATGTGTGAACAGATTGTAACCTAATGCTAAAAAAAAAATATGAGACCTTCCGTGACTGTCTAGGTTTCCTCTGTTAGCCTGTAGACTGCTTTTAATGTGAAGAACCAGGGCACGTCTTTTCCAGAAAAAATCCAACAGATATGACGTCATGCACGCTCGCGAGTGCCTTTAATTTCAGGCTCCGCCACAGGGCTAACAGTGTACAACCATAGCAAACGTTTGGTTAGAAATGGAGTCCGATAACGCCAACAAACGACCAGCTAGGAATTAGAATTCAGGGATAAACTTGTTTTAATACACCAAATTGGTCAAAACTTAAACAGGAATTAAAATTCCAGTATATAATGTATATAGTATATAAACATAGAATTGAATTTAATAGATCAGCCTCATTGTAACCGATATCCGGTCGTGCTATTTGAGTCAGGATCGGCCCGATATCCAATCCATTATCGGTGCATCCCAAGCTAACAAGAATGTGACCGACGTCGGGGGAAAACTAGGATCGGCCGGGACTTTGACTCATGGAGGGACCTTCGCTTGGTAAAATAACTGCCAAGCGTGTGAAATATATAGTATATTGTGATATAATGATATCTTGGTTTTAGCTGCTAATGTTGCTAACGTTAATCAACACAATGCCTGTCAATCACGCTCAGACTCATGTGCGTCGCCTCACTGTTTTGACCGATGCTCGCTCGCGTCTAAGTAGTGCGACCAACAGGACGCTGACTTAACGGTCACTGTTAACAACCAATTTCTAATTAGTATTAAAAATGATCTTAACCTTGCTGGACACAGTATGAAAACCTTAGCCTATATTTTTTAAATCAAGGCTTTTTGAGGCTTTAGTGAATGTGCTCGGCCCCCTTTTTATGAAGTCAAACTAAATGACCAGAGAGCATCTTTGAGAAAAGACAAAGTTAGGCGTGTTGACTAAATAAATATATATTATATCATCATCAAACTCTTTAAATTACAGATTTATGAAGGCAGAAATGAATAACTGGCATTGTGAACACACTCTGCTGCCATCTAGTGTCCACAACTCTCAACTGCAGCTGTTCAGTTTCCTCCCAATAAATTACTGTAAAGTAAAACTCAAGCCAAGATTAATTTAAATGTTAAATTGCCCTTTTAGAATATAAAGACCAAACAAGAACCACCAACTTTGGTTGTGTGGAAGGTAGATTTGCAAGTGACTCAGAATTACAGAGTATCACCAGCACTGAGAGAGAAGTATAATTGATCGTGGGGAAAAAAAGGCGGAGAGAGGGGATTGTTATTCATTCTCTGTTGGCTCTCGGGGTGCCGGTTCCCGCAGGATGAAACCAGTCCTGGTCAGACAGATAAAAACCAACATGATAACACAGCGGCCTTGAGGCAGACAGATGGAGAGAGGAAAAACCCAGACTCACTGAGACAGTTTGTTCAGATAAATAAATCAATAAACGTGTCCTCTCTTTGGATCTGCTGCTGTAGAGCACTTTAGCAAGGCAGAAGACGGAGGTTATACTGGGCAGCTTATGCATGAAGAAACCAAGCGAGCGTAAAGACTAACCGAGCCAATCACAGATCTGGTAGTGAGTGTTTTGTCTCCTGGAAAAGTTTAACTGGACTTGAAAATGTACAACCCAAAAGATGTTAATGGAACCGAGGGGAAACAAAGTCCACGCTCACCACGGTGCAAGAGAACTGAAAAAGGATTATGTTCAGTTTCTGGATCTGTAATGCTCCTTTTCTGGATTTTCTGCACCAGATCAAAGCATCTTCAACACCTTACGGAGCGTTCACACCAAGAGCGAAGCAAACTTTTCGCACGCCAAGATTATATTCAAAGAGGCGAATGAAGCTAAATTTGAAATATTTCAACTCCAGTAAGAAATTCATGTGCCGCTGTGTCGTGAAAGCCTCAGTAGTGAGGTGTGGCTTGCTAGAAACAGTCAGTGGAATGGCACTGTATGTGAAAAAAGCTCGCTGCCGGGTGATGTTATGAACCCAGACATGGCGGCATTTGGGACTTCTCCTTCTCCTCTCCGACGCATCTAGTGCGAATGAACACAAATGATACCAGCGGTCCAACTCGCGCGAATAAAGCGAAGCAAAAAATTTGCTTCACTCTTGGTCTTAACACAGCATTAGATATTTCATGTGTGTAAATTCACGTCATTAAGCCAAGTTTCTAGTGCATCACATCTAGGGTGATTTTATCAAATCCCAAAACTTTTGCTTTTGAAAACCACACTGCACTTGATGAAGCAAAAATCCTCATATATATTAACCAATATTTTGTGTGATGATTCCATATTCATATGTAAATCGATAAAGATAGAATATTGATCATAAAATCATTTTTAAAGAAGGTAATGCTATGTAATCAATGTTGATGTCCGCAATGCAACTTTGCTGTCCTCAGAACTAGCAGAACTGCATTTGTTGGTGAACCATGAGAGGTAGCCCTGAGTTGAACACCTGGCCCGGTTGGAAGGCCTCGCCATAGGAATGTGGTCCTCGAGGCCGGCACTGTTGGGTGTTTTTCTCAGTGGGTGGTCTTGAGACAAGGACACGATGGTCAAAATCCTGTCCTAGTAACGGCCTTGTAATGAACACCTGGCAGTTTTTAGCTGTTATGATCAGTGGTAAATCCGCCCCCAAAAAAATCACAGAATCAGCTACGCCCATATGGCATCAGACGCCATCAAAACCGCATAAAAGACGGCGTAGGTGCAGAGTTTGACAGTCTGGTTCCGGGGCTTGTGAACATAATAAACTCTATTTTTTGCATCCGACTTGAACCTCTCCACTGATTCATTGGGCGTCCTGTGTGGACATTTTTTGAACAACTTGAACACTGTTGAATAACTTTAACAGTCCTTTAAAGAAGGTTGACCAAGTGTTTCTGGACTCATCTGGCCCACGTCGGGAGCACTTTGACGCAACACACTATGTTTCACTGCTACGGCTCGCAAATCTATTGAAAACGAGAGATTGATCAATATGACTACCCATTTAAAAAGTTTTTCAGAATCTGGCAAAAGTTTAATAAAACTCTTGTGAGTAAACTCCTCCTGCAGTTGCAGCCGTCACACTAAATGTCACCGCGGTGTTGTTACAGGAGAAACAGTGTTTTTCTGAAAGTGGTGAATGATCACCGGATGTTCTCTCGAAGGATAAATATTAATAAACAGCTGGTAAATGTCACCTCAGCTCCGAGGTCGGTGAGGGTCTCGATGAGCACGGCGGTCTGCAGGGTCATGTGGAGGCAGCCGGCGATGCGGGATCCCTTCAGCGGCTTGGTCTTGCCGTACATCTCCCTCATCTTCATCAGACCGGGCATCTCGTTCTCTGCAATGTCGATGGCCTTGCGCCCCCAGTCGGCCAGGCTGATGTCAGCTAGGAGAGACAACAGGATGTTAAGATAGTCACCTAAAGCTTTATATTCACACAAACATATTGGTAACGAGTCATCCTGATGATAAAAGTCAAATTACACCCTGTCAATTTAAAAAATGTTCAGTTTAATACGACTCATTGCTCAGTAACAACTACAGTAAATCAATGTTTTTTTTTCTTGCAAGTGGCGCTAAACATGTCCATATTTGCTGGAGGATTGACATAACTCTCAACATGATTCAACATGACTCGCAACATGGATGAGATTCATTTCATGTCCTTCTGCACTTGTTAAATCGCTTCCTGAAAACTAATCAGGATGTGGCCTTTGGAAATCAGCTGTAGTTTTAATAGAGAAGTCTGGAGAAAACAGACGAGGATATCTGCTAATGTTTTTCCTGATGCATGTAAAATACTGTGTCATTTTCTAATATGTGAGATTATAGCCATCTATATGCTGACTGAGTTGTTGATGTACTGTGAAAATCCACACAACCACAGCTGTACAGTGTACTCTGCACAGTCACTCCTTTCATTCTCAGACAGCTGCTGGTGCTGTATATGTGCATTTTTTTTTCCTGTTTAAGCTTTTCTGGAGAGAGGAGAACATGATCTCTCTACAATGACTCTAACAGGGAAGTCTACCTACATCTAAAACATGACACTGAAAATAAGCAAAGTAAACAAAACTGTAAATGTAACGCAAATTTGTTTTAACGCCACTAATTTCTTTAACGCAATCGAATTGTAGCGGGCTCAGTTTTAAAGCTAGAGTGAAAATCTGAAATATTTAACTTACAAGGAATAATGTTTTGCCTTTTAAACAGGATTATTTATACTGACTTTTATTTTTTCCCTCTATAACTTTATTGTTATTATGAAATAGTTGAAAAAAGTTGCAGAGTTGCAAAGTAAATGCAGTACCTGTGAGGGTTTCTGGATCATATTTGTCATTGTTTTGTGTACTTAATTGATTTACAATAATAAATAGATACATACATTTGCATAAAGCAGCATATTTGCCCACTCCCGTGTTCGTAAGAGTATGAAATACTTTACAAATCTCCCTTTAAGGTACATTTTGAACAGATAAAAGATGTGCGATTAAATATTTTTTTGTATTTATTTTTTTTTTTAAACTTGTCAGAACAAGTGAATAACAATGAACAAGAGTTGATGCGTTACAAGTAAGGCTGCTAAACCATCTAACCTTGATTCATACTTTAAAATAACAGTCATGATTTTACATGGACATTATTTTCTTGTTGTCAATATTATTATTATCATATGGTGCTTTGTACAATGTGTGTTTTTTTACTGTTGCAAAGAGCACAAACCAGGGGAGCGCAACTAGTGCTGCAGGTTTTACACCAGGCTTAATGTAGTTTGATAATCACCAGCTGGACGCACGGTTTACCAGATATGAAGAGCACAGATCCACAGCTTCGACTTTTGACACCACTAATCTCTACACTTCAATTTAGAGATCAACATTATACAACAGAAAGCATCGAGACTCAACAGGAAGTGAAGCACTCAACTCTAAGCTGCAGGCTCTAAAATAGCAGGTAAACCAGCAGGATGCAGAGTGGAAGTCCCAAAGTACAAACCCCCACCCTCCTCCTCCACCAGAGTCTGCAGCCTGTGCAAACACAACTCTGGGCCAACTGCACCGGACCAGAATTGGCCTGAATGACCAGCCAGAGGCAGGATTAGTTCACACTGAGGTCAAAGGCAGTTAACTACTATCATCAGATGTGAATCATTGTGTGATCCTGCATAGCTACATGAGCAGAGCACCAACACTGGCAAGCATTGGGGTTCAAATCCCATCAGTACAGCATCGTGCAGCCCTCATGACCTCAGTGAACTTTGTGCAACAGTTCAAAATAAAGCCAGGCCTGTATGTACAGTATGACTTACTATACTTTGCTCTGTTCACACCAACCAGCAATTTACTTTAAGAATTCAGAAAACTCCTAACAATTACTTTCACTATAAATCCCCATTGCTGCCAGTTCATTATATGAACATCAACTGATCATTGCAGCTATAATGTAATAACACACTGCAACACTAGTGACCATATCAAAATGACATCATGCACTATATGATTATACGGTGCTGATCGTGTGCTGCAAACCCACTAACCTAAATCATCAGACTAGTACAAAATGTACATTTCAATGACAAAATGTAAATGAGTGATATTGCATCAATGAGTGATATTGCATCAATTAACACGTCAAGACTTGACAGACAGGTCACTGACAAACTAGTCGACACCTGAATTGATGTAGTCATGTAGAATGTACTTTGCCCCAGAGCTATCCGTTAGTCAGTAGGACATTGTGCAACTTCTTCTGCTCCAACCAGCTGCTTCACAGCAGGCGAACAAATGTCACGTTTGGCAGATAATGATTGCAATGTTACAACTGCAGTGTTAATGGATAAATAAAATACCCAACATCTCCTATATTACATTCACCTGAATGCAATTTGGTCTTCATGTCTGAGTGATTTGTTACTCCTCAATGCAAAGCTTGCAGCTCCATTTATTTTCTTTATTTTGAAGTTAACATTTATTGAGCATCTAAGATTTTTCTGATTCATAAACTGCAAAAACAACATTTAATCAAAATATAATTTAGCTCTCACAACTGCTAAACAGGAACACCACGTGTAGTCCCAGCTTTACTACTTACAGTGCAGCTCTGTCTCTACCTGCTCCTGTCACTCAAACTGGCGGCGAGGGCGCCAGGCATCACGGGAACTGTAGTTTGTATACACAGTTGGGGCATATAGACGTTACGCCTCCGGCTCCGCTAATAAACTACAACACCCAGAGGCTTTAAACGCCGTTTCTAGTTGAGAAGCCCCATGCTGCGCGCTAATACCACTGTTACATGTCGATTCATTCTCACATTTAAACAAACAACTGTGTAATACATTTATTTCGGTGCACGATTAGCTTTCAGGCTAATTCAACCTTCTAGAAGAGCCGTTATTACCCGGCATACACCTTACCGTAAACTTAGCAACAAGCTAACTAGCAAACCGCTAAAGCTACGAAAGCTATCTCGCGAGCACGGTTAAAACAATAAATGTTGCCACTGACCGACTTTGTAGGGAAGTTTCTCAGACATGGTTGTTTTCTGGTGTTTGGTGGCGGGAGGGTTGAGTGTAGTAGCAGCCTAGCCGGCGGACAGAGGCAGAGAGGGAGGGACGTGAACATGACGGCTTGCTTTTTATCCTCGACGCCACATTCAAACCGGTTTACACTACGGGGGGCGGTTCAAACAAAACATCCACTCTGGGTTCCTATTGGCTGCGGCAGATCCCGCCCCCGCGTGTGAGCGATTTCATTGGATACCGACTGATGTGGGACAGCCAGCCAATGATAACGCGAGGTGCAGTGTGGGGCGTGAGTGGTAAGTGGCTAGATGGGAGCCAGCAAACTGGGGAAACTCTCGCGAGATTGTTAAAGCTAGGCATTGATCTCAATAAGATAAAGTTAGGCATTGATCTCGATAAGTTAAGGTGAGGCATTTACCTCGATTAGTTAAGGTTAGGATAGGTCGTCGGGCAGCGAGTCTCGCGAGACTTTCTGCACGTGTTTGCAGATCTCAGATCAGATTTCGCAATTTGAGGGCTCCCTTCCAGACACGACCGGCGTGAGTGTTTGGAACAACTTTTGTCTGGAATATAGTGTTTCCCATTTGGCAAATAAATTGTATTGTAACTATTCTATTTTCTTATATTCTATTTTAGTCTATTCAGTAAAATACTGGGGTTGAATGATAACGTATTGTAGGTTACACAAACACATTTTATTTCCACACACATACTGTAGAGTTCATACATAAATGTTGCGCTACAAGTTTTTCTGCCAAAACAAAAAAAGGGAATTAATACAAAGCTAGATAAATAAAGAAGCAAATTAAAACAGAAATATCAATTTATGTCACATTTTATCAATTAATTAATGGCTACTATACTGCAAAAGCCCCGAGTGGACTGTGTGTTCATGGTAACTGCTTGGTGAATTGATTAATTGCTTTTATTTATTGTTTTAAGAATTTGCATCACCAGAGTTCAATATCACCTAAAGCAAGGCTTGCATTTTAACCTGATATTATGGCCTTGTCTTTTATATGTGCCCTGTGTCAAAATCTACTTTGTAATTATTTTAGTTTACACTGTGATCACAAGGTTCATATCCTCATATGAAGGTGTGTTTAATAAAATTACCACAAACCAACTGACACACAGAAAACCTGGGGCCACATACCGGAGGCATTCAGTCTAAGCAAATACAATGTAGACAGCCGAGTATCTGCTCTTTGCTTTGGCAGAAAAAGCAGTTCGATGGTTAGTCAGTTATATGCTTAGTCAGATAATGTGGAAAATGTTCTCATAATTAGTGGCTTTTCATAAGACTGGTGTTGTATAAGCAGGAATGACAGCTTGACAACTGAGTAGGCCTGACGTTCAGATGAAACTGCCTGAAGCCAGTGCGGGGCCAATAAGTGCAGTTTAGCCCTAAGCAGGTACAATTATGACATAAGGTCTGGTTACACATCCAAGTATCTGCTCTTTACTTGGGAAACAGTAAAATCCAAATACACTTTTAACAATCACAGCAAAACAAAGTCAACACTGGGACCCCAAACGGGTTGATAATGGGTAAATCATGGCCAGCAGCCTACGGAAGGTACCAGTCAGGTTGAGGGTCTTTGCTAAACACTTACAACTACTCCACACTTTGAACTGTTGAGGAGAAAATGGCCAAGAAACTAAAAGGCAACAAAAAGACACCATGAGCTGAGAAAGCACAGATTATACTTGTGCATCAAGGTGTTCAAACTGTGGAAAAACAAAACAAAAACGATGAAAAGGAAGACTGTTACAGTGCAAAGATAAAAAATAATTTATGTATCGGTATTTGTACCAACCATGTCATACTAGCTCGTCAGGAAGGAGGTTAAAGATAGGGTCAACAATGTTGGAGAGCTAGCATAACTCAGACACAGAGCGGAGAGAAGACCTCAACTCAACAACGCTTCCTCATTACAAGTAACCTGATTGGTTCTTTCCAAGCGGACCTCGAGGCAGTGATTGGTAGACGTTTTTACAGGATTACAGCAGCTACAGATGACAGCTCTTTTCCGGTACTTTTTCAGATCTCATGAGTAATGGATCGCTGTCGGGGTGTAAAGACCATTTCAACCAATATAACAAATAGTGTATACTGGATAAAATCGTCTACCCTGACTTTAAATAACGCTCCAAACTTACGCTAAATTTTGACGAAGAAAAACTGTCATGGCCATTTTCAAAGGGTTCCCTTGACCTCTGACCTCCAGATATGTGAATGTAAATGGGTTCTATGGGTACCCACGAGTCTCCCCTTTACAGACATGCCCACTTTATGATAATCACATGCAGTTTGGGGCAAGTCATAGTGAAGTCAGCACACTGACACACTGACAGCTGTTGTTGCCTGTTGGGCTGCAGTTTGCCATGTTATGATCTGAGCATATTGTTTTATGCTAAATGCAGAACCTGTGAGGGTTTCTGGACAATATCTGTCATGGTTTTGTGTCGTTCATTGATTTACAATAGTAAATATATACATACATTTGCATAAAGCAGCATATTTGTCCACTCCCATGTTGATAAGAGGATTAAATACTTGACAAATCTCCCTTAAAGGTACATTTTGAATAGATAAAAAAATGTGCGATTAATTATGATTAACTATGGACAATCATGTGTTTGATCACGGGTAAATATTTTAATCGATTGACAGCCACAAATAATAATAAAGTATATGTGATAATAATGTAAAAACTTTATTTGTATAGCACCTTTCATATACAGAATGCAGCAATATATGGTGATGTCTTATACACATCTATGTGTGTGTGTGTGTGTACTAATAATAGCCGTTGCCCAATCTGAACTCTAACCCCGGCCTTGGCCTCTGCTGCAGTATCTCCTCCATACTGGACCTTGTCTCGGTGTCACTGAGGGTAAAGGTCCTCACACACTGACGTTGTTTTCAACAACATTCAGTAGTTTTACATTTGAATCCTGGGACACTAAAAGTCAAAGTGATGAAGTGGAGGAAAGTTAGTCATTTTCAGAAGGAAATACTGTTCTGTTGAAAAAACGGATAAAATGTGATGCAGTGTTAAATGTTGTATGGACTACGTACGGGATAATGTACAGCGAGACGATCATCGTGCAGCGTCGCCCTCTCGGGGTTTATTTCACAACAATGACCCGCTAGCTGAACATTATCCCGCTTATTACACGGCTACTTACTGAAGAAATCAATCATTTGACACAAAAACGTTCCGCCAGAGTCTGACATCAGAGCTGCGTCCATAGCAACGGTCTGTTACACATAGCAACGGTCTGCTATAAAGAAATAATAGAATGCCGTGATTGACCAATCAGAATCGAATATTCGACAAAGCCGTGTGATAAGTACGGGATAATGTACAGCGTGAAAGTCATTATTGCGAAATGAACCCATTTCACAATATTACCCGCTCATCCCACTTATTATACGGCTACTTACTAAAGAAATCAATAATTTGACAAAAAAATATTGGTTTAAAAATATTTTATTGATTTAAAAATGATTTTATTGGTTTAAAAACGATTTTATTGATTTAAAAATTATTTTATTGGTTTAAAAGAAATTATTTTGTTTTAAAATATATTTTATTGGTTTTAAAATGTTTTATTGATTTAAAAAGGATTTAATTCATTTAAAAAATGATCTTATTAGTTTAAAAAATATTTTAGTGATTTAAAAATTATTTTATTGGTTTAAAAAATATTTTATGGATTTAAAAATGATTTTATTGATTTAAAAATGATTTTATTTATTAAAAAAATATTTTAGTGATTTAAAAATGATTTTATTGATTTACAAAATATTTTATTGATTTCAAAATGTTTTTATTGATTAAAAAATGATCTTCTTGGTTTAAAAAAATATTTTAGTGATTTCAAAATGATTTTATTGATTTACAAAATATTTTATTGATTTAAAAATGAATTTATTGCTTCTGCTCAAAAAATAGTCCTCTTGCTGTGTACGGAGATCAGAACTGTATCCATACCAACGGTCTGTTATTCATAGCAGCGTTCAGACCGTAGAACGCCGTGATTGACCAATCACAATCGAGTATTCAACGAAGCAAACATTTGAAGCAGGACTTGTGCTTTTAATTAATGTGATTTTTTTTTTCTTTAGCAAAGAATTTGAATGTTTTTTTTCTACACACACATAAAATATGCACCGTACAAGAAGAATCAGAGATACATGTCAACCTAAATGAAGAATTTAACTGGTGTAATGCTGAAAATTAGCACAACAAATGACTGATATAATGTAAAAAGTGACTTGGTTTCTCCTATTTCACCGTAGTTTTGTTCAGGGAGGATGTCACTGATATGAGATATTCATAAACAGCCTGAGGCAGATCAAATACTCTTTTCAAAGAAAATATTCTAGAATATGTACAGTGCTATTCACACACTAAAAGATGCCTTTTCTGAGAACCCTAATTTGTCCTGAAAATGAGAATATATGGCTGTAAAAATATACCATGAGTCTAGAAATAGAGGGAGTGAGAGACTCACAGCCTGAAGCTGAAGGGGCTAAACTGAGCACAGAAACATTATACCACAGCTAATTTAAGACCCTGGTTCAACTGGTCATACCGGTCTCAAGTGTCGCAGGTTTGAGTTTAAATTCTAGTTAAACACTCAGAGTACTCAAGTCTATATCATTCCACTGTCACCAAATTACTACAGCTCATTTTTCAGATTTTGGGAATAATGTTTTTCCTCGTAAATAGGATTATTTATACAGTAGGATTGTTATTTTCCCTTTATAGCTTTATTATTATTATTATTATTATGAATGCAGTGAGTAATACAACTGCTGGTGCAGTATAAGTATAGTACTTGAGATGGATATGAGGTGGTTATGAAGAAGTTTGAATACCAGAGTACTCACAGAACTACGCTCCAGATGATCGCTGATGAACTTATTTCTGTATGAACAGACACAACAGTTGCATCGAACCCCAACTTTATTAAGATGAACTGTATACAACGCCAGTTACAGAGCAACATGGCCGCCACATGGAAAATCTCCAACGTCCAACGTCTTTGTATAAAGCTCTGCGCAGAACGGTACCACAGGCTCTGTGGTTCTGTACAGACACATAGAACATGAGCGATATCGGAGGTAAACAGAGAAGAAGAAAAACTAATTATCGGCATATATGCACGGTTTTTTTCATTCTTTAAATATCAGGACTGGTGTCGATCCGATCACCAAATAAAGTGATTTTTTTGCATTACAAAAATGAGCACAAGTTTCAAATCACCACTTCATTAGATTCATTTATTTAAAGGCTTTGATTACAATCATGTGATTGATTGTGGGCCGACCCCAATCCGTCCGTGCACAACGGTGTCTGCTGATAGGAGGAAGGAAGTGTAGGTACAGCCATGAGTAACGAGGCAGTGAGCAGATCAACAAGACCAACATGGATTCTCAATGTTTGAATCACTTTTGCATTACAGGTGAGTTAAGAGCAAAAAAAAAAAACAGCTCACCATCTCAATTTGACTAAATATGCACAAGAGGTCACTGTGTCAAAAGGCTGAAAACTCCACACACACTCATACTCACTCACACATTATCTTTAAGTTCAACCAATGTAGGACTTTCTCAGAGTACGTCACTGTTAAACCACAGACTGAGAAGGCTCTGGAGGTGTCAGGCACGTGTAACTTTAAACTGAGGAACAGAAGGCCTTCCTCTGGCAGCCATATTACAGCTCCACGACTAAAGGAGTCACCGAGGAATCACGGAGAAAAGGTATCAAGTAAAAGCGAGCATCGGCTTGTTGGTATAAACCATGGATGTATAAAGAGAACTAGGTACAGCGTTGGAGGCGGGGTCCCGTTCATTCCTATGAAAGTTGCTCTGTGTCGCATGAAAAATGGAAAAGTACCCAGAACTTCCAGATCTATTGTGCTCATGGAGCAAGCGCAGCAGCAGTAGCTCACTCGTCACTTAGCTCCATCGGGAATGAAGCTAAGCGGTGAGTGAGAGTGGTGTGAAAATGGTCGGCAGACGCCGCTTTGTTTCATGTACGTATCACAACAACAGCTTGTATATCCTCCGTCCTTCCTGTTTCTCTTTTTGAATGATGAATACAGACTACCGCCTCCTTTCTAATAAAAATACTCTGTTTTCCCCTCACATGACATTTGGGGAGTTTAACTGATTAGATCCAGAGAGCCTGATGAGTGACCGAGACGTCGCCCGCGGACTCTTTAGTAGAAGTTATGGCTGACAGAGGGATGAGACCCTGGATCCGCCCTTTACAAGATGTTTCCACTGCTGTAATATGTATGTATTTTGTAGTTGTTATACAGCGATATTTCAGTGAGAAAGTCCAACATTTTCATCATTCATCTGTTTTTTTTGCTGAGTTTAGCAGAGACTGTGTAGACGCCGGGTCGTCATCATCACTGTAGAAGAGCAGAGAGATGACAACGCAGGAAGCGGAAAAAAAATGGCTGAATCACGTCTTTCTGTTTTTGCTTTTTATCCCCCCCCACACACACACACACACACATTGGTTTATTCTTCACATTCCTCCCAGAAACAAACCTCGTCCTGTTCCTCCACACACCCTTCCCTAGAAGTATGCACTTGCACTCTCCTGCCCAAAGTGCACATTCGTGTTCCTCAAAAAGAGAACTTCCACATACAGAACCACAGGCTGTCAGAACGCCACTTCTGCTTTCTCTATGCCCTTAAGAAACTGAGGAGTGTGCAGCTGTACTGTAACATTAATCAGAGGAGAAAAGCCTGGGTTCGTTTTTATTTTAAGTCAGTGAGTATAAGCACAAGTGCATACTTTAAAGTGGGGTTGTGGTTAGATATGGGGACGTAGGCTTTAAGACGGAGCAGCTCAGAGTCCCTGTCTCTCTTCCAGAAGTCTGGGTAGCACAGAGACAGACAGGAGAGGGGACACCAGCTAGCAGGGCAAGCTAGCTTAGTTAGCCGCCCAGGCTTCGAGGTCCGCCATGTCGTCCTCCTCTTCCTCCTTCTTCTTGGCTAAAAAAAAAAGATTACAATAAAACATTTAATGATGTTATTGTGCAGATGTTTGTGACGTGGTCGGTGTAGCACAGTGAACTTTATAATACCTGGTAGTGTCGTAGACGGTACGCTGGGTAGAGGAACGTCGTCTGTGATTTCCAGAAGATTGTTGTCCAGCTCTTCCTGTTCCAGCTCCTCCAGCTCAGCCATGAGCTCATCCTGAACACACACACACACACGTAAATAAGTAACCAAGCAATCAGCCAGACATACCCTAATAACTAAAGGTGCTATTGATAACATTCACAGGGTTTTTCCTGGCTCAAAATGAGGCAGATGTGGTACCATCCTGACCTCCGACCCTCTAGGGGGGGGTCGGAGGTCAGGATGGTACCCAGAAGAAAATTTTGTTCATTTTAAAGTTAGATGCATCAAATCTGAGAGACTAGATCTTCTGCTCTTGTAAACTATTTAGTGCTCTGGCAGTGTTGGACTGTAGACGACTCCAAGTACTGTACTTAAATACAAGTTTGAGATACAGTGAGCGCTCACTCAACGGCTCTGTGGGAGCCACGAGACACTTTCAGCCCAAATCCAGTTGTTTGAAAGAGATGTTTTCACAGCAATATAAAATAGATATCAGAAAGGGAATCATGACCCGTTTAACTTCCTAATAGGCTTGTCCCGGTAGTCAGCGTTACCGGTGTTACACGGTGGTCGGGCACACACCGAATACTTACCGTCGTTTTGCTTTTTTTTCTAGCTCTGTATAGAGTCTCAGCTCAGAGTAGCGGGAGTCAGATTTCACACACGGGACGAGAGAGAGTTGACAGACCGACAGATGGCGGAGGATTTGGTGACGAAGCGAAAAGCAAACGTGCCTATTTAGCAGTATTTCAGATTCAAACCCAACGCTATCGGGGAACCGCAACGTTAATGAGGTGTTGATTTAAAAATAAGTCTTTACTTTTTTTCATCTCCGTAACATTTTTTTACAGATACAGACATGTAAACTGTAGTAATGTTGCTGATATATTGTCAATATAAAGTCAATAGATCACCTTCACTGTGTGTTGTTGCTGGGACGGTCGGGCTGAGCTCCAAAAGGCACAACTACACACAATATTGCATTTTTCATTACTTATGGTCAACGACTGTTTTTGCCTTCATGTCTCGAGTCAAATCGAGTCTTCAGAAGTCAACTCTCATGTCCTTATTTATTTTGGCGACTCGAGCCTCAAGTCTCAAGTCCACAGCTCTGCACAGATAAATATTACAGCACATGCACAGTAGAAAGTGTCTTCTCCAAACACCTGAGACTCTGAATGGATGCAGAGGGGATATTCAGAAGTCCTAACACTGATAACTACAGTTTACTGTTCTTGTTTGGTGAGTGAATGAAGCTGAACACAAGCTGGTGCAGCTGTCAGCTTTGTGTCTGGTTACAACTTCCCCCGGATAGTTCAAACGCAGGTTAAGGTTCCTGATTTCTACGTTCTCACCTCGTCGTATTCTTCTCCTAAACCGATCGGTCTGGAGATTACGTCTGAGATTTCTTGAGCCACGTCCTGTTGTTCGGTGATCTCCGCCATCAGGTCGTCCACTTGGTTTACGTCCCTGTGAAACAGGAGGACACAACGAGAGAGACGATATGAAAATGTAAACATAAATACAAACACGTCTCAATGACAAAAACAGCAATAATGATAATAAAAAAGGAATGAGACACAAAAATAAGAAGTATTACTAGTTAATGCATTCAGTAACTCAGAATTATGGAGGTCGGAAACTGCCAAAATAAAAAATAATAAATAAATGACTTAATGAATAAATAAATAAGTCGTTAAATCTAGCAAATATAATATTAAAAATAAATGTAGCCATTAATCAATTGATAAAATGTGACAGAAATTGATATTTCTGTTTTAATTTGATTCTTTATTTTTTCAACATTTGTATTAATTGCTTTATTTATTTACTCTTCTGTTTAATTTTCCCTTTTATTTATTTATGCATTGATTTGATTAATTATTAAATGTATTAATTTATTTTGGCATTCATTTTTCAATTCATTTTTATATCTTTTTAAATGTATGTATTTATTTATATATTTATTTCTGCACAATGTTCCCTTTGCATTTCACCCCTTATTTATTTCCTCAAACTTATTAATTTATATATTCTTTTCTTTGTACATTTCTTTATGCATTTCTGCCTCATTGCTGTGGCAGAAGAGTAAATAAATAAGTGATGACTAAAAAAAAGAAGCAAATTAAAGCAGATTTTATTGATTTAAAAATTATTTTATTGGTTTAAGAAAAATTCTTTTGTTTTAAAATATATTTTATTGATTTTAAAATGTTTTATTGATTTAAAAATGATTTTATTCATTTAAAAAATGATCTTATTAGTTTAAAAAATATTTTAGTGATTTAAAAATTATTTTATTGGTTTTAAAAATATTTTATGGATTTAAAAATGATTTTATTGATTTAAAAATGATTTTATTGATTAAAAAATATTTTAGTGATTTAAAAAGGAAATTGAAATATCAATTCATGTCAAATTTGATCAATTAATTAATGACTACATTTGTTTTTTTTAATATTAGTTTTGCTGCATTTAATGACACTTTATTTATTTATTTATCGAATCATTTATTTCTTTATTTTTGGCAGCTTCCGTCCTCCATACATAGTACATACAGTAACCACCTGCGATAACCTCGGCCCTCAATGTGTCTCTTACATGTGTTGGTGTGCAGCCTGCATGGCCTTGGCGGCGTAGCTCATGGTCTTGAGCACCTCGGTGTTGGTGTTGGAGTTCTCCAGCGCCTCCCTCTGGAACTCGATGGTAGACAACGTCCCGTCGATCTGACACAGCTGCTGCTGGTAACGCTTTTTCCTTTTCAAGGCCTGTAGAGCCACTGGACAGACAGAGACGGGGTGAGAAGACGTTAGTTCAGGACAAGAGACAGCCAATACTTTTAAAGAAGGTCTTTTGTTTTCTTTCAGGGGTAAATTAATGTTTAAATTGTGAAATTAAAGTGTGAGAAAGACGGAGACAAAGAGCTCGAGGACACAGTGCTTCTGATAACACTTCCGGTGGACATTGGAGCCGTGATAGACACACATGAAGCCGATGAAGTTGAATTACAGTGTTTGTCCTAATGGAGCAGGACTCTGTTAATCTGATAAAATCCTGTCTGAGCCGAGTTTCTGCCTGCAGATGCAATAAGCTTCAGTCAGGCTGTTTCACTATTGCTCTCTTCAACAAGCTCACAGAAGTCTACAGCTCTCTCTTTTAATTCTGTCTTTAGCGTTTCAGTATCGCTCCGTGAACTCTGACACAGTATGTTTTGGCACTTGCCTTCCTCCATGTGGGTTTAAATACACAGGGATTACACAATTATCTAAACCAGAACAAAGGGAATTCCCCTTTGGTGCCGGTGATCTGAACCCGCTGAGTCATGTGGTGTAAGGAGGGAGGAGGGCGATGAAGTAACGAGAGATAAGTGCTGCTGACTGTGTGTCTGGATTAGAGCTTCGATTTAGAGTCACGATTAGAAGACGAGATAGAAGTTACATAAGGTTTATCTTTTAGATCAAAGGTAAGATCAGGATTTGGGTTCAGCATTTAAATATTTTCCACTTGGAGCAGCAACAAGTAACTGAAATGATTCAGTGGAAGGCAGCCTGTGCATATTTTAGGGTTCACGCAAATGTGCACACATAGTTAAGGTGTGTTAGGAACACAGGTAAGAGTGTACAGGATCAACTCAGCAGTTTCTCAAGTAAAAGTCTCTGTAAACGGGTTATTCTTCATCCTTTAAACTGAAAAAAAGCCACTTGTGTGTTTCTGAAATGTGATTTCTGCATGTAAACAAAACCTCAAAGATTCATTCATTTTATTTTAGACTGAAATACCTCGGTAAGCGCTCAACAACTATCGGATAGATTGCCGTGAAATTTGGTGCACAAATTCTCCCACAACGAGCGCCATCATCAGGTCAAAGTTTCAATTTGTTAAATAATTTTGGTTTATTTTAACAGCTGCAAAACTAATGACATTGCCATCAGCCTCAGCTGTACTTTGTGTTTAGTGCTAGTTAGCAAATGTTAGCATGCTGACACACTAAAACAATGCCGGGTACACGTCCACGATGTTCCTTTGGTGTGAGGTATGTTCAGAGTGTTTTTTACATCCATCCTGGACGCACCGATTTCAACTCATAAATATTAAACATGTTGAATATTTCCGATGGGATCTCCTGTTGTGTGTGAGGAACCCCGAGGACAGCCGATGACGCAGTCACGTGGGAAAGAACGACAGCCAATAGAGAACCGAGCTGACTGAAGAAGGAAGGACAACCACCGCCGTCATGGCGACCGCGGCTAACGCATGAGCTAATGCTAAACGTGAAGCATAAAGTAGTAGTGAGATGGAGCTCAGAGATGGAAGAGCAACTTGTAGATTTGTGGCGACAACATGAGTGTTTATTTAACGTGTTTGTTTACACTAAAGTCACGTTTGATAGCCAGAGATTTCGCGAGATTTCCGTTTATTTAGTCGCGACTCTTGTTGTTCATGAATGAATCCGTTAGTGTGTGCTGTTGCTGTTTGGGCCTCACAGAGCCGCTAACGTTACAGGACTTTAAAAAAAGGTAAAATTGTTACATGCAACTGTACAAGAACTTCAAAAAATCTGAAACTGAAAATTATAACTGATGAAGAATAAAGAGGAATCTGAAGAGACATCTGTTCACAGCTGGTTTAAATACATTACTGGGCTTTCTCAGTCTACAGTGTGCGGTCGGCCCGGTCCACAAGGAGCCACACAGCAGCTGACAGTTCCCGTTTCATCAGATTATACCAGCACGCCGCCTTTATTCCTGGACCGATAACATCATTACCCAACATCACACAAATCATTATTAGATTATCTCCGTTACAGAGCTGCATTCAAACCGCCGCACCCTCCAGTTTCAGGTCACTTTGACTCTGTGACCCTTTGTTTTTCCTGTTGTTCTGCTCTTTTCTGTTGACCCAGTGTGACCCTGAACAATATGGTGCTCTAGGCCAGATTTTAGCCGATGCCCTTCCACCTCTTTATTCTGTGCATTCTGCTGGGAGGTTCTTAAACAGTGTTATTTATAATACAGCTACCATTTTGACCTCGATTATGAGACAAAGAAAATAATGAAATCTGACCAGAATGCACCAATCACAGTAACATATTTAAAAAAAGAACAAGATATGCTTATATATATATCTTTTAAATGAAATAGTCTTGTTTGAATAGGCCAAAAATTAAACTGTAGCCTACTGGTAGGACTATTTCTCACATAATTTAACATCTAAAAGTGAAAAATAGAACCATATGTTATATTTAATATATAACAATATATTCTTAAGAGATTGTATTTATTATTTTAAAATGTCGTATCATTTGTACCTTTTTAGAATGTCTTTTTTTTTTCTACTTTAATTATTTGAAAATATTAATTGTTCACTGAATTAGTGAGTTACAAGCATAATGCTGACTGTTACTTGAATAAACAGGGTGTTAATCACTCTGGGAATATAAACCTTTGTATAATTTATGGAAGTTATTGCCCCATTTATTGTTTTATTTCTAAAAAAAAAAAAAAGGGGAAAAATTTTGCCCAAAGAAAAATCACTAGTAAATTGTAAATATGTCATTTAAGGCTGTAAACTAACGAGTATCTTTTGATATTTGATATATTATATTTATATTTGATATATTGATCACCATGATAATAAAATTGGAATTATTCTCTTCCTCAGTTCTTGGTTTACTTCTTCTTCTTGGTTTTATCACGATACTTGGGTGCTGATTCGATATGTATTGCGATTTTTAAGTATTGCGATATTACGATTTATTGTGATTTTTGGACTTTTTAACACTAGACCATTGGAAAAAGTTGAATCATACACTTCTAGGGACTTTTACTTTGGAAAATATTCAAATATTCAGTAAAAATGTTTGATATGTAGTCAGAGATGTCCTGAAATCAAATATATCAGTCATGGTCAGGAACTATTTATTACGTTTTTCCAGCAACCCAAAAATCAACCGTAGATGCGGTTATCGTGGTCGGTTTGGTACGTTTGCTTTGAGGAATTTATAGATTGTGTGTGTTGTTATTCACCCCTCGACTAGAGACGCTGACGTTCAACTATGTTGAACGTCAGGTTTCAGGGCTGGAAGCTGGTGGACCATGTAATGAAGAAAAGGACTTTTAAAACCAGAAGTATATGAGCTCACAGTGCTCGTGGTCCGAGTGTTAGTGGTGTGTTTTTATAGAGAGGATTTGTGGTTGCATCACAAATCTCCCAGCAACCACATCTGGCAATCTGGCTGTATATAATTAATCATCATGGCCTAAAATATCACGGTAAATGGTATTATTACACAACATTATGAAAACTCTCCTGAAACAGGAGAGCTGAATAACAGTCAAATTACTTCACACCATGTTTGCCTTGGATCTTATCCAACCTAACAAATAGGGAAGCGTGGGACGCAACTTTGTTGGACTCTATGCAAAAGCACTAAAATATACTTGAACACACCGCAGACAGGAGCCGGCTGCTTGTTAAAAGTTTATGTTTGGACTTGTTTTGGGTTTTAATGGTTAAAATAATTTATTTTTAAAAGGCGTGTGTGAATGCACACACCGCCACAGCGCCCGTCCCTCTGCACTAAGCAACAAATGTCTCTGGTGTCGTTCTCCTCTGCGAGTGGTGTGTCCCCGGAGCTAAAGCAGGAAGAACAAAGTGCATCTGATCTTCTTTAGGCAACCAGTTTCCTCATTGTTAGTTACGTGAAATAGCCGCTAGTCATCATGCTTGAGGAGGTTGACTGACTAATCCTGACATAGCAAGCCATGTCGACCATAGCTTAAGTCTGACAGTTTGCAGGTTCAGCTGTGGATAATTACTGCCAGTAAAACGACGCTCCCGTGTAGCTAATCAAAGTAAAACTGCTAATGAAGACAGGAGCACCGTGCTGCGTTCACAGCCCTCTAAAAAGTACGGTTAGTCGCAGTATATTGTTGGTGGTGTTATAAACATTAGTAGAAGAAATGAAATAAGTCAGAAATGACATGTCACTTTGCTCTATTTGTAAAAGAAAAACATGTCATTGTTGATGAAAGTATGAAATGATATAGTACAATTAATACTTGGGTACCGATTCGATATGTATTGCGATTTTTAAGTATTGTGATTCGATATTACGATTTATAGTGATTTTTGTTAACTTTTTTAACACTAGACCATGAAGGGAAAAAGTTGAATCATACACTTCTAGGGACTTTTACTTTGGAGAATCTCTAAATTAATCCAGTAAAAATGTTTGATTTTCAGCATGTATGTAGTCAGAGAAGTCCTGAAGTCAAATATATCAGGATCATTGTCAGGAATTATTTATAAATTTTTTTCCAGCAACCCAAAAATCAATGAATAAAGACATTTCCCTCACAAATAAGTGGTATTTTCTTTTTAATTTATAGGGGACATGAAATAGATAGATAGATATATAGATACTTTATTGATCTCGAAGGAAATTTAGGATGTTTTATACTTCTGGTGAATATAATCCAATCAATCTTATTTCCATATATGTATTTTGTATATACAGTTCCCTTTGTTAACACCTTATTTTGAAAAGCGGACGTAGTCCCACGTGTCTACTTCCTCTAACTTCTCCAAGTCCGTCTCTAGCTCTCCCGTCAGCTCCGTTCTCTTTATCCATCCATGGTCAGCTCCATCGGGGCCGTTTCAATGCATTTAACATAAATGTCAGTATATGGGTGCTCTACAGTTGTAGCGTCGGCCCATTTGACCACGGAGATGAGAGCGACGGCCGGCTCGACCGCACGTTACCGCGATACGATAACGTTTCCTGTCCGTGACAGAGTTAGCATGCAGCTTTAGCCGTGATGTCTAGCTCTGCTTTTCCTGCAATGTGTGAAACCCAAAGTGTTTCCATCCTTTACTGGATGTGTAGTGTTTACCACGCTGGATTTAACATGTGAGGCTGCAGGTCGTATCCACGACGACCCTCCAACGTTTTATACTTACTGAGGTTTGTTTTGGTTGACGGATACGGAACGGATATGACGTCACGTTACTCAGACTATAACAATAAAAACGATAAATAAAATAAAAATATTGTGATACATAAGTGAATGGATTTTTTTAATTGTTAAATGAGCTTTCATCTTTCAGAAATACTAATCTGTTACTCAAGTGAGAGGTATAATCTGGGGCTATGTGTCATACCTATGTAGAATAGACTGAAGTTGCAGTAGTATGTTTACAATATGGAGAAACAGAAATGACAACAAGTAAATAGAGTATGAACATGTAATATTATGCAAACATTAGTTTCAGTTTTTGTCAAACTTATGTTTAGTTTTGGCTGGTTGACCTTGAGTCAGTGAACTTGGCAAAGTCTCAGACTTTAGTGTTATAAACGGTCAACCAAGTGTATGTCACAATATAGCAATTTATTTCAGCTTCCTCGTTATTTGATATGATTTTGTCTGGTTGTTTTATTCTACAGCATTAGTACTAATTGCCCTCCGGGGTTCGTACAGCTTTTTAAGTCCTTTTAAAGCTGCAGTATGCGAGATCGGCGCAAATATGATTTAAAAAAGTTATTTTAAGAAAACGGCCGCTATATCTTGACAGTAGTACATGAAACAGGTAACCTGAGTTAAATCCTGTTCCTCTGTGTCCTACTGTGTCCTCCGGTGCTCCGAACGGCATCTGAAGGATTTCACTTACCGGAGGAAAACAAGGTCCGCTGCCCAGCTGCAGTCTATGAGAGCCGGCTGTCAATCACTCGAGAACTCCGACCAAACGGTCAAACTAGGCAGCGCTGATCAGATATGAATCAATATTCTGTTACTGTAATGACTATTTCTCTCCTCAGATGTTCTCAGAATCATCTTGTAGTTACTGTTTAGCTGTAAAATGAGAAAGTTTGTGACGCGGCCGCCATTGTAAAATCTGGTAAAGGAACGTCAAGTTCTGGTCACATGACCGGAGCACAGCCAATAGGAACGCTCTCTCTCTCTGAAATGACCTGTGATTGGTCAAAATCTGCCGTCACGGGCTAGATTTGTTCTAAAGCCTGAAAACAGAGACATGAGGAGGAGCAGAAGTCTAGTTTTCTCTCAGAACACTTGAATTACAATATGCTGAAAGGTTATTATGGGATTTTTGCCAAATTATGCCAGAAAATTGTTGCCTACTGCCACTTTAAGGACCAAAGACATAGGCCAGACCTGTGCTCAGGTGAGCAGCCTGTCCACTGCCTCCTTCCGGGTTCCTCCTCTGCCGTTAGCCCGCAGGCTAACTAACAAGCTAAGTGTCGGTT
>CAKAOJ020000484.1:107500-170000 GCA_916701645.2 Sebastolobus alascanus
TTTCTCGTGCGTTGATTTTGTAACTAAAATATTGAAATCATTACCAAACAAACATTGTTTGGACAAAAATGTTGTTTTAGTGGCGTTAAGGCCTTGTCTTTTAGAAACTATTTTTAAAAAAAAGACCACCACAGCATTTTATGAAGTTTTTAAAGACAGTGTTTTAACACACAGCTCAGCCGAACCCGGTACCGGGTCCGTCGGGTAAAAGAGGTTAAACATCCAGTCAACATGATAATACTAAGAACATCTTTTCAAATGCTTTGTCCTTTTCATGAAGAGAGTTTGAAATAAAACACAGCAGTTAGTTTACCAGATTTCATCCTGATGCACAGAGTTGACGGGTTCAGATGTTCGCTGTGAATCCGCCATCTGTCCGGTGTGTGTGTGTGTGTTCCTTCTCTCTCTGTCCGGCTAATGTTTCATCTGTGTGTAAGTCACACTGAAGCACAGACCTGTTTACCGTCGCCATGGAGACGGAGTTCCCTCACTGTCTCTGTGTCCTGTGTGTGTGTAACCATGGCGACGTCGGGATGGAACCTATGCAAGCTCAGACATGTTTGTGTTTTTCAGTCACGCTGCTGAAAAAATCTCAACAACTCACCAAAAACTACACACTGAAATTAATTTAATAATGTGCTTTCTGGTCATTTTTTTTTTGTTGTGTTGCATCTTTTTCTTTGAAATGTGCTGTTGATAAAGTTTTATTTTATATTTCAAATGAGAGGAAAATGAGTTCCAGGTTGAAAATAGTTGTGCAGTAATTCAACTGTGCATTACTCTGGTTTACTAATACTGCATTTATTCATACTGTTCATTTAAACTAATATTCTTATTTATAATATTAATTCATTTATCAGCTTTATTATTATTTACACTGATGTTATACATGGTAGTATACATATTTTTACACAATTTTTTATTTCTATTTTTATTGTTGTTATATATTGTAGTATAATGCACATATTTTACATACTAAATTCTATATAATTTCTCTATATTTCTACATTTCATGTGTGTGTGTTGTCTGGAAGCTCTGGTCTCCATGTAGGGAAAAGTTGTGATGAAATCAGGTTTACACACCTGTAGCTTTGCAATTTGAATAAAACACCCACAATTCAATGAAAGTAGTGCTCGTTAATTATTTATTTCTTTTGTGCAAAGACCACAGTAGGGAACCATCCATGATATTTTTGGGCAATTAGATGAAAGTAATCCATATTTATGATGTAATGAAGTTTGGAAAAAGGGTCAAATTTGACCCGAGCACAACAGGAAGTGGCTGCAAAATGAGCCTCATCATTACTATTAATTGGATTGGATAATCCAATTAATCATGTAGGTCGGTAGTTCGATCCCCGGCTCCTCCTGTCAGCATGTCGAAGTGTCCTTGAGCGAGACACTGAACTACAAGTTTCTCCCCGGAGCTTCACAGCAGCTCCTAATCCAAACTCCATATATGTACCTGTATGTATATGACGATCCTAATTAAATTTAAGTTTTTTATGTGACTGGAACTCCAGCTATTGTCATTTATAGAATGTCTTATTGATGATCACCATGGAAACATAGCTCTTAGTTCAGAGATATTTTGGGAGATATTATGTCTTGTTTAAAGCAGGTCTGTCTGGTCTCTGGTCTGGATTGTATTATATTAAAGAGACACCAGGTGGTGCTCTAATCAAAGACATCAGGTCTTGTTGTTCTCCATCAGAGGTCAGTCTTTACTGCTCTGATCTGTCTGAAGGTGTTTCTGTCTTTCTAAAAACATAATTCTGACTCTTAGGTCAGGTCCCACAGTTGTGTTGGGAAGTCAAACAATCAATTATATTTACAAAAATTGCAACTAAATAAATAAACTGAATGTATGAAAGTATGTATAAGTGTTGGTGAGTGGATGACTCATAAAACTCAGACTCATCCTCAGCATCGTCCGGTACTGTTCTTCTGTAACTTATGATGAGGCTTGATCACAGTCAGGTTTGTTCAAATTACTCCTGTACTTTAAAAAAAAGCTTCAAATATAATTTTTAGAGATCACGAACAGTGTTCTTGAACATCTCCAGGCTCCGGAAGATTAATATTTAGTCTTAACAATCTCTCCAGGATCTCTACTGATGGTTGGAACTGTGAGTTTCTATCTCTTTCTCTCTCGTTTTTCATCACCCTCTCCCAGTATTCTCCCACTTTTCATTCTCACACTTTTTTTTCCCTTTTCGTTATCTCAACCTGTTTCTGGAAATGAACAGTGTGTATAATCCCTACTCTTTCCACCCGGAAAGAGAGCAGTCTATGCTCGCGGCAAAAGCCCTCCAGGAAGAGCGCCGGTCGTTGATGCCAATTTCCGTAGTGGCCAAACGGTGGAACTACAACTTCCGTGTCCGTCACGTGAAGCCATTGGGCCCAAAAAGACTTTTCCCATAGACTTACATTGGGAAAGAGACGTCTGTAAGTCAGAGGATCATTTATTTTATTTTATACTGATTTGAGAAATATAAATGTACCATGTGTACCAAGCGACAGACGATAGAATTATTAATGTATGGATATGTCAAAGAATGAATACATCTGAACAAGACTGATTTCAAAGCCAAACTGGTGTGACTGGACATTTTAGTAGGGTACAAACATCAGGGGTTTGTGTTGCAGGAATCTAATCCCATCTAGAGCCCAAACCTACCCTTTAAACTTTGTTGAACCAATCGAAAAAACAAAGTTGATTTGGAAACTTTGCCATTATCCCCTCAATGACCTTTCACAGCATGACACTCACAGCCCTCAAGTGCTTTTCCACCAAGCTCCTTACTTTAGCCTAAACAAACAACCTTCTTCAAAACAAAGACACAAGGACACAAAGACTTGATAGACGTCTGTCGTCTCTGAGTGAAAAGTCCAAGTTGTAAACAAGTTCAGACAAAAACATGTTTGTTAATAGAAACGTGCATCCAAATGACTGACTTACTGTAATGTTGACTAATGTCTGTTCTCTAAGCAATAGAAGTTTATTCAAGTGTGCTGTTAGTATACTTATTTTAAACTTAAAACAAGAGGGTTTACTTTCAGTTTACTTACTTATCAGAGATATACTTAAGTATACTTAAGTGTAGGAGGAGGATGTCGTAATCAGCTCAGAGACATTATGTCCTACGATGTCCGCTCTCGTACACAACCAACCAGGTCGTGTTGATTGTGACGGAATCATTCATGATTTACTACGATGTTTTTCACCGGTGATTGAAAAGACAGAATATGAAATGTGAAGCTAGAAGTTTACAGGAAAATCAATCTAATTTTTTACATATATTTATATTTATATTATAAAGAAAAGGTTTGGAGAAGTTTGTCCCTCTTACTGATTGAACCAAGAACAAACAAGTAAGAAATAGAAGCACTAAACTGTCACTATAACTGAGATAAACTGGGGCTTGTACTGTATAACAGCACATCTACTGTCCGCCTTGTTAAATAAATAAATAAACTCTTCCTCGGTTTTCAAAGCATTTCCTTTGAACGTGATATCTGTGTTGGGTTGTGTAGATAGTGGGGAGTTTCCTCGTATGTTCCATCACATACGACGGAGCTGATGTTCCTCTAATCTGGCTGATTATAAAGTCGTCGACAGAGAGGCTGAGATGTGTTCAAGTCTCTGTTGAGTGAATCGTGTTTTAATCCTGAGAGACAAACAGAACATACAGAGTTCTTATTGTGTTTGATGCGTGGGGGGGGGGGTCAGAGGGATGTTTAACTTTATTGTAAGAACTTATTCAGCTTTTATGCAAATGTAAAGCAAGTGAAGCTTCAGGGAAATTACCCGACAGCGATCCATTAAAAAAGACCGGAAAAGAGCCGTCATCTGTAGCTGCTGTAATCCTGTAAAAACGTCTACCAATCACTGCCTCGAGGTCCGCTTGGAAAGAACCAATCAGATGCCTCCCTGCCTCCCTGCTCGTACTCTACCCTTGGCGTGCACCAGCCTGAACTCAAAGCGCGTCGCCGCCGCACGTTTCCTGGAGAATGGAAGAGAAAACTCAACCCGGCAGTAGCTCTGCACAGGTTACTTGTTGAGTTGAGGTCTTCTCTCCGCTCTGTGGCTGTGAAGTAGTTACGATGCGGCGGTGCTCGTGCATGTGTGTGGGGGGGGCGTTGCCTTGGAAGGAGCCCCGAGGGGAGGGGGGGGGGGGTTAGACGGAGCTCCTGAGGCGATGCTACTTTCAAATTATACTAGCTCTCCAACATCGTCGACCCAATCTTTAAGAAATCAATAATTTGATGCAAAAACGGTCCTCCAGAGTCCGACATCAGAACTGTGCCCATAGCAACAGTCTGTTACACATAGCAACAGTCTGTTACACATAGCAACGGTCTGCTATAAGGAAATAACAGACCTTAGAACGGTGTGATTGACCAATCAGAATAGAGTATTCAACAATGCAAAGTAATAAACGGCAGTATTTGAGGAGTTGGGAGTGAGAACGGGGTTGGTCTTAAACACGTGATTTTAACGTTGTAAATTGAAACAAAACAAAAACTCGTTACAGAGAAAAACTCAAAAAACTCGCCGCAAGTAGGTTTAGTAGTTAGCTCGCTACAACGGTCGCTATGGCAACGGTACACATACAAATGGCCGCAACTGCCACCATCCTGCTTTGTTGATTTGAACGGGAATGTCTGTTCTAATCCAAATTCTATTTCTATGAATTCACGTAGTATTCATACGAAGGTTTCGCACTAAATAGCATGTTGGAATCTGGGACGATCTCTAAGTACTTCTATTAATACACAAATGTCACTATCCACCACTCTACTGTCTGTCTTCAGCGCTTTACGTTCATCATTCTGTTATCAAACGTGAGAGTCAGTAAAGTTTAGCGGGGGGGTTAAAGGTCTTCTGGTTGTCTGTGTTTTATGACTGCTGACTGTTCATAAATCACTGCTGATATTGTTCATAATAAAACACTTGAGCGGAGGCTGTTGTGTAACTTTAAGTGTCATCATATATCATGCAGGTTGCTTTTCTGTTGGTTCACCTCCTGGTGCAGCGTTAAGTCTCTAAGAATAATAAGAAAAATAAATCCCCAAAAAGTAGTAATAATATTGTTTAAGTACAACTAGTACAACTACTGCTGCTACTATAATGGTACTACTACTAGTACGGGATTAATACTGCTACTACTACCAGTACAAGACAGGAAAACTATTACTACACTTGTCCATCTCCTACTGCTAACACAACTACTTGTCCTACTACTATTCCACTAGAATGACTTTTTAAATGTATATAAGTAAAACATACAAAACATCACACATTAATATTAACCAGATACATAATTCTGCATACATACATAATGAAAAAAGCAAAAAATATTATATATTATATACATAATATATATATAATAATACTCAGATTGTTAGACCTTCATGTCTACTACAATATTTATAAATAACTAACTAAACATGTGCTGCAAAATTATAATACTAGTTAAATCAGAATAAATATGTAATTCACATCGGCTTCTTTTAAAAGCTTTTGAGAGAATATTATTAAACTTATATCTATCAGAATATTTTTTTAACTTTTTTTTCAACTATAATACGGATATTAAAGAATATTATTATTATTATTATTATTATTATTATTATTATTATTATTAAAAGTGCAATGTTTTTAGCTTACTTTTTTAAAATTTGTTTTAATCTTTTTTATTTTACTGATCTTATTTACTCATTTTACTAAATGTATCTTACTTTATTGTTATTCTATTAGGCACTGGTGCTAGAAATAGTACTTTTTATTTTATACACTTGAATTTGTTGTAAGTTTGAGCAAAATCTCTGGCACAAGAATTTCCTTCGGGATTAATCAACTTCTATCTTATCTTATATTAATACAATTATTATTATTATTAGCACAGTATTGTGTAAATGCTCGTTTACATTTACATCAAAGAATCACACATTTATTTGCATTCAACAAATATGAAACTGATAATATCAAAAACAAGTAAACCAAGAGGGGAAAGAAAAGTCTTCAGAATAAAAGACATAAAAAATTCAATTAAATTCACGTTTGAATAATAAAATAAATATGTATACACTAAAATAAAGGAGAGATGAATTTAATATAATTCTAGGAATAGGAACGCATAGAAATGTACTGAAAAAATACTACTTTTTAGTATTACAGGCTTATTTTGACACATAACACTTCCTAATACTAGTGAAATATACTGTAACTCAAAATGAGTTTTCTCAGCTAATTTAAAGATCTCTTTTTATCTTAAAGAGCTTAAATATTACATCTTATTTCAAGAAATCTTATAAGTGAATTTTCACAGATTTTTTTTACTTATTACAACAAAAACACTTCGCATTCACTGTGTTTTTGCTATATTTAATCTGACAGTCCGATCTTAAGAACTATTACTGCTATAATTACTACTATTAACTATCACTACTACTTTGATAAGTAAATCTATTAATACTTCTAACGTCACTGCAACTCTTTTACCTATAAAGGCTAAATATGTCTTTATTCACACAAGAGGTCGAGCCTCCGCCTGTCGGCCAATAAAAAAGGGAGGCAAGCCGAGGCGCTGCCAACGTCACACGGCAGCCTGACGATATCAAACCCTGAACTTACATCACTTAGTTATGTGGGTCAAAGGTCAACAACAGCTGCTGATGCAGAGAGAGGACGGGAGGTTTCTACACAGACAGAATTAATATTACACAATTAGTTTGTCACATTACATCAGATCTAAACCAGCATGACCTCTTGTTGAAAGACGATTAATTATCACTTTTATTTTACACCTGAGAACATAATACAGGTTTGAACACATCACACAACTTCAGGTTGTATTTTTATTACACTTCATCGAGGTTCCTTGGAAATTTAAAGCTGATTTGAGAGAGTGAATGAACAAACTGTACAAACACACAGACTATTATCAGGTTGGTGTTTCCCTCTCAAGAACTAGTTTGTTCCAGAGACTGAGATTATAGTTCCGGCAGCGTTGGCGAGGACAAAACTGTCTGTCTCTCTCTTTTTGGGATGTGAGCCCAGTTATCAGTGACGAGTCGAGAGGGAACCGGTTAACACGAAGACAACGTTACGTCCCGCTGCTGATTAATGATTTGCCGGCGGCCTGTAACAAGCTGTTTGTCAGATCTGCAGGGAACAACAGGTATGCAAATAACACAGAGGACGAGCCTCCACCTCCCTCCTCCTCCTCCTCCTCCTCCTCCTCCTCCTCCTCCTCCTCCTCCTCTTGTGGGACATCCTAGGGTATAAAAGGAACAAACTTCTCACAGCAGATACATCTGACCAAGAAGGAGAAACAACTAACCTCAACTGATGAGGCCGAGCTGAAGACTCTGAACAAACTACTGAAGGTAACCAGACGCTCTTTGTTTTCAGTAGTGTGTAACGTGAGGAGGGATATGGAGGATATCCTGCACAGAGATGCTGTTACATCACTCACAGTCTGTCTGAGCTGGAGGCTGCAGCAGCTCCTTGATATGTGATGTAGACTTTAATATGCAAAATATTATTAATGAGGTGAAATCTAACATTTATTAGATTCATGTGCTAAACTTTCTTTTTCTTTTTTACCCCCACGCAGGTTCATCCTCTCCTAGACTTCCTCTCGTCTTGCCCTATCGACTCCATCGCCGCCACAATGCCTCCTCAGCTTCCGTCCCAGAACCAGAACGCTCCCCGGGTCCTGCAGGGCGACCTCAGCACCCTCAGCCCGGCCGTAAAGGAGTTCGTGGACGCCAACGTGACCCTCTGTCAGCCCGACTCCCTCCACATCTGCGACGGCTCCGACGAGGAGAACCGAGCCATCCTGACCCAGCTGGAGGAGCAGGGGATGATCAAGAAGCTCAACAAATATGAGAACTGGTAGGTTGGATGGTTGGACATTTCTTAGGGTTTTTGTTGCTCTTCATTCAAACTTTATCAATCAAACTTTATTTATATAGCACCTTTCAAACAAGCTAAATGCAATTCAAAGTGCTGTACAGACGATTGACAAAATGCGGAATGTTAAAAATGGACCTAGAGACCAATGCACACCAAAACAGACAACACAAAAGTTCCTCAAATATGAAAGCAACCAAAGATGGGTATCCAAAATAAGAAAAGATAAATAAAAAACAAGGAAATAACAATAAAAATAAATAAATAAATAAAAACCGTGAAACTACACAAAGTAAGCAGATGGTATTAAACAATAAAATTCCAAAATAGTAAAAACAAAGGAGTAAAACAAACACCATATAGGTGATGATAAATAAAATAAGTATAAACATTAAAACCATAACATTTTAAAATTATAAAACACTACATAAAAGCCAGACTAAATAGATGGGTTTTTAGTTTACGTTTAAAAATATCAATGTTTTCAGCTCCTCTCAGTTCCTCTGGAAGTTTGTTCTTTCAAACGCTGGGAGCGTAACGGCTGAAAGCAGCATCACCAAAAGTTTTTGTTCTGCTTTGCGGAACAACTAAAAGAGAAGAACCGGAGGATATTGGTTGTGGGGGGGCACAAAGAAAAGATAACTGATTATTCCCATATCTGGTCTGTGAAACAATAACAGATCATCTGGGGTTGTTTTAGTAACCAAGATGGTGAGAACTCACTGTAAGTGCATCACTAAGTCGTCAGCAGCTGTTGACATAAACAACATGCATGTAAAAGGTCAACATTCTGACAAACCAGTAAGTCCGGTTCAGTGAGATCACACCTGAACTCACACCTGAGTAGCAGCAGCCGTCAAACAAGCATGTGCTGGCCCAGTATTGCATAACAGATGTGAGGTTCACGTTGTTAAACCTGTCTCCGTTCCCTCCCCTTTCCCCTTCCTCCGCCTGCAGCTGGTTGGCCAGGACCGACCCGAGGGACGTGGCCCGCGTGGAGAGCAAGACCGTGATCGTGACCCGGGACCGGAGGGACACCGTGCCCACGCCGCTGGACGGCGGGGTCAGCCAGCTGGGCCGCTGGATGTCCCCGGAAGAGTTCGACAAAGCGATGGCTCAGCGGTTCCCCGGCTGCATGAAAGGTACCGCGGAAGAACGACTCGATGCTTAAAGGAACATTTAAACTCAATAATGGATGTTTCAACAGCTTCTCCGTCTCTCCTCAGGTCGCACCATGTACGTGATTCCCTTCAGCATGGGTCCGGTAGGTTCCCCCCTCTCTAAGATCGGAGTGGAGCTGACGGACTCTCCCTATGTGGTGGCCAGTATGAGGGTGATGACCCGCATGGGGACGGCCGTGCTGTCCGCTCTGGGGACGGGCGAGTTCGTCCGCTGTCTGCACTCCGTCGGCTGTCCTCTGCCGCTCAAAAGTACGTCAAAAAAATGACCTTATTAGTTAAATTAATTTAACTTAATGCTATTTTTAATATATTTACTAGTGATAAAGGCACAGTAGCTAACATTACTACTGCTACCCATTCTACTTATACTGATTATGATGCTGTCATTACTGCTACCACTACTGTTACTACTTGTAAAGAGCGCTGCAGGAATGAGTCCTAAAACCCTGAAGTTGAGTAAAATGAGTTTTAGCACTTCCTGTTCCCTCATCTGGAAGTCAATGGGTTTTTAGTTAGACGTCTGAAATAAGGTCTGTGGTTAACACAAGCTGAAGAGATTTTAACGTCATGTTCTACGACATAAAATACGTCAGTAAATATCCCACTAATTTTGAAGCTTTCATGTGTCTTTAAAAAGGCGGCGTTAGCGTAAAACGTTCGCTTTTTACTTCTGGTGATTGCATTTACACTTCAAAAATCATAAAAGTGGTTAATGTGAAGATTTTCTTGCTGAACGAAACGCGTAAATATCATAAACGTGTGTTTGCCACAGAGCTTATTTTCTGCAATAATCCAAAACCTCTGGAGCAAATGGAACAACCAACTACGAATGATTACTCGATCTTAGAAATTCTTTGTCGACGAAAACTAACAGGATTTTGTTGACTAATGATTAGTTGATTTACAGATTTGTAAAACTGAGTTTCTACACAAAATCTGGTGTTTACCAGAGATGTGCTCAGAAGTTTCTTGGAAATAAGTCATTCAGCATGAAAAAAGCATAAAAAAATTACTAATCAACTAAAGAAATATTAGTTGATTAAGACCAGAACAACCGGTTAGACAACTAAAAAAGGGGGCAGCTCTACTGATTACTATGTTCAGTTATGATTTAAAGTTATGATTCAAATCAATCATTTTTCTTTCAGAGCCGTTGGTGAACAACTGGCCGTGTAACCCCGAGCAGACGCTGATCGCCCACATCCCGGACCGCCGGCAGATCGTCTCATTCGGTAGCGGTTATGGAGGAAACTCCCTGCTGGGGAAGAAGTGCTTCGCTCTGCGCATCGCCTCACGTATCGCCAAAGAGGAAGGCTGGCTGGCCGAGCACATGCTGGTAAGGACTGATTATAACATATGATAACCTATCAAAGGGACGTCCTACAACGACCTGATTAAATCTAAATGTTCCTCCTGCTCAGATCCTGGGCGTCACCAACCCTGCCGGGGAGAAGAAGTACATGGCGGCAGCCTTCCCGAGCGCCTGCGGGAAGACAAACCTGGCCATGCTGAGTCCAACGCTGCCCGGCTGGAAGGTCGAGTGCGTGGGAGACGACATCGCCTGGATGAAGTTTGACGACCAAGGTGAGGGACTTTGTGAAGTTCAATTTGCCATCGAGGACGTTAAAATTACAAATAACTTTAACTTGAATTCTGCACACTACAAAACTTCTCTACCTCAGTTCTTATCCTGCATTATATTCCATATCTGACATTTCTTAATATCTGTTTCTCCTATATTTTATTATCCAGCACTATATCACTTTCTGCACTACATTCACTTTTTCTTTAAATAGTCCTGTATCTCAGTTGTTTACCCTGCACTATATTCATTTTTAACAGTTCTTCTGCACATTGCATATTTTGTTTTATACTCTGTATTACTTACATGTGTCTTGTTACTACTTGTGTCGTTTTTACTAATATGTTTGCACTATGGAACTGTGATGCTGGAAACTTGAATTTCCCTCGGGATCAATAAAGTTACTATCTATCTATGTATCTATCTATCTATCTATCTATCTATCTATCTATCTATCTATCTATCTATCTATCTATCTAAATAATAATATTAACTAACTCTTCTTTATGTTTTAGGTAATCTACGTGCAATCAACCCTGAGAACGGCTTTTTCGGAGTTGCTCCCGGCACCTCGGCCAAAACCAACCCCAACGCCATGGAGACCATCGTCAAGAACACCGTTTTCACCAACGTCGCAGAGACCAGCGATGGCGGCGTGTACTGGGAGGGAATGGACCAGTCGCTGCCGGAGGGAGTCACCATCACCTCCTGGAAGAACGAGCCATGGAGCTCAGAGGATGGTACGAGTTTGTTTATCCACAGAGCTTCTTTTTATCAATGGATTCAGCGATGAGCACTTTGTTTACAGAAGGTCAAAGTCTTACCTTCCTATCTCCCCCCCCCCCCCAGGTGAACCCTGTGCTCATCCCAACTCTCGTTTCTGCACTCCGGCCGGGCAGTGTCCCATCATCGACCCACTGTGGGAATTCCCGGAGGGAGTCCCCATCGAGGCCATCATCTTCGGAGGGCGGAGGCCACAAGGTGAGCTGGAACCGGGTGGAAAGAACACCGGTAGACTGAGAGGAGAGGATAGAGACAATGTGCAGGGACAGAAAGCAATGGAAGCAATGAATAATGAGACGATAGTAATCTGACTGCTTCCTCTCAGGTGTCCCTCTGGTCTACGAGGCTTTCAGCTGGCAGCACGGAGTGTTTATTGGAGCAGCCATGAGGTCCGAGGCCACCGCTGCAGCCGAACACAAAGGTCAGTTTCTAATCTTTCCAATGACAAGATACTCGCTTTCTAATCTAACCACCATTCATTCAATGGGTCTTAAGGAGTTTCCTCATCCTGAGGATATGAAGGACTGCTCGCTAAAGACATTTGATCAACACTGAGATCTTCATTTGTGTAAAGTTTTTAGTCCAAAAGTTCCCAATTCGTCAAATAAGTCCTGTGTTGTTTGTCCCATCCATCCTAAACTTCCCACCAAACTTCTCACTCTTAAATACTACATCAGTTGCTCTCCGGTGCGTCTCATACAGATGCTAAAGGGCGTCGGTATCAGACGCCGAGATGCACAGACCAAGCATCAGAAGAGTTGGGAGTGAGAACAGTTTGGTTTACGTAACCTGAGCAACCTGCTTTTGTGTCCCAGGAGATAAAACTAAAAAGATTCTCACCTCCCGTCTTCTCTTCAGGCAAGATGATCATGCACGACCCCTTCGCCATGCGCCCCTTCTTCGGCTACAACTTCGGCCAGTACCTCTCTCACTGGCTGAGCATGGCCGACCGCCCCGGCGCCAAGCTCCCCAAGATCTTCCACGTCAACTGGTTCCGCAAGAGCCCGACCGCCGGGTTCCTCTGGCCCGGCTTCGGCGACAACATCCGCGTGCTGGAGTGGATGTTCAGACGGGTGAACGGCGAGGCCGACGCCACGCCCTCCGCCGTGGGCTACCTGCCAAGCTGCGACTCCCTGAACCTCCAGGGCCTTCGGGGCCACGTGGACCTCAAAGAGCTGTTCTCCCTGGATCAGGAGTTCTGGCGGAGGGAGGTGGAGGAGGTGAGGAAGTACTTCACCACGCAGGTGAACGACGACCTGCCCGGCGAGGTCGCCCGGCAGCTGGAGCTGCTGGAGCAGAGGGTGAAGCAGATGTAAAGAGGGGGGGCGGTGTGTTGGTGATTCAAGAACAACATATCAGTAATTCTAACATCTCGTCATTGTTATAGCGATGAACTCTGATTTTTATAAAGACTTCCCTTCTTTGAGGTGGAGCCTCACGACTTCACGAAAGAGGAACAATTCTACTCTGATAATTCTTTTTGCTGCTGTATGATTCTGATTCTACTATGTTTGTTTCATTAGCTAGAAATTCTTCCATTTTTGTCAGATTATTATTCTGAGAAATTGGGCTGGTGATGTTGAGATGAATTAAATGAACTCGTAGAAATCGTAGAACTTTCCTCACGGTGCTCATCGTGGCACCGAGTCAAGACTGTTGATCTGAATAAGGAACGTTTCCTCCCACATGCTGTCCTAACAGCACTACGTCTTTACACTGTTGTTCCAATGTATTGTCCTTCTATACGTCTGAATTCTACTAACTTATTATAAGCGCACATCATACTGTCATGAAAAAGTCCGGGTTAGCTCCAGTGTTGTTTGACCCCCCCCGAACACGGCGGGAAATGTTATGTTTTCTGTTCCTGTCTTTGTTTTGTGTCTTAATTTATTTTTATACACTGTTGGTTTCTCTTGGTTCTGAACAATAAAGGCATTTTCAAGGATCCAGTCTTGTTGTTGTTTTATTAAAGAAGCATTTTGTTAGTGTTGGTGCCTTCAGATGTGGTCGTGTTTACCGTGTTCACCAGAAGAGTCCATATGAACGCCCCCCCCCCCTCCCTCATGTCGTATTCATGACCTCGTAAGTTTCTGAAAGCTCCGAGTTGTGACGTGTTTGTTGATGTTTTCAGAAATGGCGGAGGCCTTGGAAGTTCATTTTTCGGCGCAAAATAAGTTAATATAATGTCATTTTAGTTGTAATTCTTCGTAATTTTATAATATGTCTGAGGAAAATGTTGATATTCCCAACAGCCTCATATTCTTCCTCTGTCATTATGTCTTTGCATTTCCTGCATTATGTTACCCACTTGCTAGCTTGCTAAATTGTTAGCCTCTGTGGCTTCTAGACGCCGAAAGTAACGTTAATATTGCCGTTGTTTAGCAGCGGTGTTCTTCACGACTTAACCACTTGAACGCCAAACATATCATGGACACGACTTCCCATGTTGTAAACACGAGTTTCATTTGAAGGCACCACTGTTGGTTTCCCTTGGTTCTGAACAATAAAGGTATTTTCAAGGAACCAGTCTTGCTGTTGTTGTTTTATTAAAGAAGCATATCATTTGTATTTCTGATAGACAAAACTGAAATTTAAACCTGCCATAGAGAGTAGATGCAACTCAAATAATAACAAAACATCATGTTGAGTTATCATCTGCTGTAAAAATCACTGCAAACAAACTGCAAAAAAAAAATGCCCCAAACTTCTTCCAGTGTTACTTGCTTGGCTAATCAAATACAATACATCATGAAATGGATTCACTCAATTGCTGAACCAAGACCCATGACTAGAAAGAACGCAACAAACTCCAAATCAAAGATTTACCATTTCTGTCAGCAACAATAAAACAAGACCAGGTCCAAACCGAGTACATGTCTGGACCGTGTTCGGTCAGTCTATGAGTTTGCGGCTGAATTGTTACAGAAATAGTCAGCAGTCATGTCTGTAATGTTAAATCCAGTAATGGAACATGTCCACAGCCTCCGTTCTTTCCAAGCTTCCCATCCATTGTCTATGTAAGCAGCCATGCAATGCATTCTGGTAGCTTGGTGGCGCGATTTGAGAGACGTACCGTCACGTTGTCCGCTCCTCATTTCCAAAAAGTTGAGGTTTAAACTACTTTATGCATATCAGGCTCCTTAGAAACTTTGAAACTAAACGCCAGATTCAGCAACTGCATGGATTATTTCTCGCATAAAATATTTTCAGAAACACATCTCAGTGAACTATTTTCGTGATTATAAGAGAAGAAAGTTTCCGAACGAGCCGCCATGTTGGTTCCGGTTTGAAAGCTGGGAGCAGCAGCCCACGAGGGGAAAGCGTTCGTCCAATCAGGAGCCTTGTGTCTAGTAGCAAACAAGCGTCCAATGCAAACAGTCTTAACTTTCTCTAAACTGTGATTGCAAATGTCACTGTATTGTATGTCTGCAAAAGGTAAAAACTCACCCAAAACACTTCATTCATGCTTCAAAACCAGTTATTGTAAGTTGGCCAACGTCACCAAAATGAAAAGATGTTTTGTCATCATGTGAGCCGTACTGGTCAAAATGTTTAGATGTTTTTTCACCATCAACCCTGGAAATGTTTCTTGTATATTCATCTGTGATTTGTTCTACTTTTGTTGACACTGACTTCTTACTGTACTAAACAAGACTGTCAGTTTTGTCCAGCTGAATGCTGTTTGTGTATCACACTGAGCGTTTTAGGTTTCCATTTCAACAGTAGGTCAAAGTTTACTGGGAAAAGTCAACACTGTAGTAGCTACACAGAAAAAGGATATGCACATTTGTATACAGTAAATGTATTCATGTAGCAATGTGTTAAAAATACTATAAACACAAAAAAACGTTCATATAAAGTCATATTGAACTGAAAATTTGCCACAAAAAAACCCAACAACAATGAAAAAAAAACTGCGGTAGTTTTACATTTATAGAATATAGTCTGACAGATTTTGATGATTGATGGCTCAAACGATGAAATAATATTTAGAAGTTGTAACTTGCAAGACATGCAAGTGGTTATTGTGCAAATTGTAATATGCAAAATACATATAATATACGTTTATGAACAGCACACATCAGCTTGACTGCATGAGGCCACATGTGTTTGTCCACTGCTTCACTGCAGCTCTTGTGTAAGACGTAAAGATAATGACGCTGACTGAAGTTAATCATCACTTACTTGTTTTTGAGACTATCTGAATCCTGCGTGTTCGTCCCGTGTTATTTATTGAAGGCCTCTGAGAACACCGCGGTGCCGACAGATCACAAACAACACGTGAACTGTTACGTCAGAGGATGATCTCAATTGACAGATTGATAATCAGGACGACAGATTGTGCAGGAATTTGTCGTGCATGACGTCGAGCACATAGCCATGTATGAAGACTTTGATTTAAAGGTCGCCTTTCTCCCTTTTCACTGGGCACTGGTCCCCAACATTAACACTTTTTTTGTTTAGTTTGATGTTGTTGTCCTGTCTGGGATGGTGGTGGAGTAGATCAGCTGCTCAGAAGCTCAATCAAGGAAAGTGAAAACAGGTTTGTCTCATTATGTCCTCTTAGCAGGGAAGAGGATGATCAAGGTCAGATAGTTCTGGGCTCTGTTAAGATGTGGGATGATCAAGATCAGATAGTTCTGGGCTCTGTTAAGATGCGGGATGATCAAGGTCAGATAGTTCTGGGCTTACCTGGTCAGGTTGTAGGTTCCAGTTAGGTGAGTCTGAGAAGATTAAATCCCAGTAAGATGGGAAGAAGAAGGCATTGGCAGCTTTCTGTGAGGCTGCAGCTTTCTTTTGTTCTTTTGATTCAGTTTAAACGTAGTTTCATTGAATTTCCCAGGTTTTAATTTTTTTGCCCTTTAATTGTTTCAGTAAACGTTTCGTTAATAAATGCCATTTTTTTTTTGCACAACTCCTGCTCATCAACCTGGTTCTTCAACATCCCCTTTTAAAGTTTTCCAGTGCCAAAACCACCTGATCTTCCCTTTATATGGGGCGGTGGTGGCCCTACAGATACGCAAAATACGCTCGTTATACGCACAGTGTCCTTTCAAAATAAACTTCCGTTTTCACAGGAAGTTAGGTTTAGGCAACACAACCACTTATTTAGTGTTAGGATAATTGTCGTGGTTGACAGTAACTTCACTGACTAACGACTCTCGTGACTCACGGGACTGACGATACAGACGAGTCACGTGACTAAATAAGTCAACGTTACTTTTAGTTTCACACGGGACACGAACAGCAGTCTCCTTGTTGAAAGTCTTTTGTTTGTTTGACATGAAAACAAACTGCTATTGTAGAAATAATATTTCCACCTGTTTCTAGAGATGAGAATCTCTAAAACAAGAAAGAATAAGGAATCAGAAACTTCTGGAAAAGTTGACATTTCCTCATTACTTTACTTATCTTCCTGCAGACTTATTTTAAGAAAACTCCAGGAATTCACTCTTCAGTTCATATAAAAGCGACTATAAAAGAAGCAGAGTTTTGGCAGTGTATGTCAGATTCTACCAACGTATCCTCATACGACGGTTCGTACCAGATCTTATGAAAAAGTTCTTCCTCCTTTTTCGTTTGTTTTCCTACAAACGTCCAGAAACACGTGTTCATTTCCGCTCGTTACATGCATACAGTCTTTTCAAAATAAACTTCCGTCTTCAAAGGAAATAACTTCCTTTAGGTTTAGGCAACAAAACTACTTCGTTAGGTTTAGGAAAAGATGGTGGTTTGGCTTAAAATAACTCTGGGACTGGTGTTACCTCACACGGGACACAAACGCCGGTCTCCTGGGCGAAAGTCCGGTAATTTTTGACCCGACCTCCTCAATACGCGCGGTTGCTGCACACAAATGGATTTTGTGAGATATATACGAATAATGTGCAATACTTTTCGAAGGTATAGATACGAACGGTGCAGGAAAACCTATACCTCTACGTATACTCATATTTTTTATATAAATTTGCCTACTAACACAACACTATAATGAGTATCTGTAGTCATGCCTCCTATAGAAGTCTTCGTGATGATACGTACATTAGACAGAGTGGTATGAAGAGCGCGCTGTTGACAGGACGTCCTGTTCTCTACTTGCTGTGTTGACCTAGAACAATATGTGTCCTATATGTTCGCAGCAACTCTGTTAATCTCTCAACAAACCCTCATACGTTACTGACTCTTATTGTTTGTCAGATTGTGTTGTGAGGAACCTCCTCCTCTTTGAGACAATCATTTACTCCTCGTGTTCTGCCAACGCCGCGGAGCGTCTGAATGTTTTTTATCGACCCCGTCTGAGGAAATAATTACCTCACGAGCATGCAGCCATGCTTCTCCTGCGTGTCTCAAACCGCCTGTTTTCGTGCACATTTCTTATCTAACTTTTTTTTTAACAGGTTATTTGTTCGTCCATAAAGATGTTACAGTATTGTTCCTTATCTTCCTTTTTTATTTTTCCAGGTTTTTATGGATTTCGTTTCATAACTTTTGTTTTATTACATGTTCGGCATATTTATGACATTTATAATAAAAATGTTACATGCATTAAATTAAATGAAGCTTTGTGTCTTTGCAGCAGGAAAACATGATTAACAAAAACAACACAATAGGACGGTTACATATGTCTGATAGATGTGTGAAGTTTGTGATTATAACTTCAAACTTTAAAAGCTGAAATGTGATTATTTTACTGTAATTGTGCATTTGGTTTTGAGTTAAGTTTCTTGCATGCTGAAAAGAAAACTGCAAGAATCGTATTTATATTAACAACAGATCAAATGACTTCATGCAATGTGAAAAATGTCTGAACCCTCTGAGGATGATCACTGACTCTGCAGCTCTACGGAGCCTTTTAGCCTCTTTTAGCTCATAGTTTTGGTTTTACAGAACATGGTTCAGTCTGCAGCTGTTTTCTGCAAACAAGATCTAACAAATCCACTTCCTCCATCCAGCATCAAACAGCAGACTGACAAAGTGAGAAACGAGCTGATGAAAAAAAATGTCATCTAAAGCGCCAAATATTTTATATAAGTTGGTGGAGACCAAACCAGAGCTAGGAGAGTGAATGTCAGATTTTCTTTCTTCAGGTGGAAACACAAACACAACTCTAAATGAATGATAATATTGCTCCATGTCTGCAGGGTGCATAAGTAGACAAATGTTTGCTAACATGTTGAACAATGTTGGCATTGTACGTTTCTGCAAACCACGGATACGTTGAATGTCAAAGATTCTGAACCCAAAACACGTTTCATATCAGTCTCGTATCACGCTGGCAGAAACGCAAAATGTCACGTGATTAAAGGTGCAGTGTGTAGGATCTGGCGTTATCTAGCGATGAGGTTGCAGATTGCAACCAAATGAAGCCTCTCCCGTGTGCCAAGCGTGTTGGAGAGCTACGATGGCTGATGCAAAAACGTGAATGGCCCTCTCTAGAGCCAGATGTTGTAAAAGTGTGTACGTGGGAAGTGAGTAGTGAAGCAAGAGAGAGAAAGAGAGAGCGGTGGCGACGGGAGTGAGTAACGTTATCGACTCCGGCCCAAGCTGGAAAAGTTAACATAGTTTGGTTTGTCCGTTCTGGCCTACTGTAGATATAAACGGCTCATTCTAAGCTAACGAAAACACAACGATTCTTATCATCAGGTGATTATAAACTAATATATAGTATATAATAGATCCTCCTAATTGTTACACACTGGTCCTTTAACGTTGTGAAACCATTGGTAAGTTTTAGGCAACAAAACTAGAAAAAACATCATGGTTTGTGTTAAAATAATAAAGTAACGACCATAAGAACGTAACTCAGGCTTTTCTGATACACTGTTCGTATCTATACCTACGAAAAGTAATGCACTGTAATTCATATATATCCCACAAAATCAACGCAGATTTAATCCACGTAATTGTGAATCAGGAAGTATAAAGAGTGACTAACGTAGGGAGGAGGTCGGGGTGGATGGGTGGGTGGCCGCTGTTTGTGTCCCGTGTCGTGTGAAACCAGAAGTCAACGTTAATTAATTTGTCACATAACTTCCGTACTTACTGTAAGAAACGTCACTTCTGTAGTTATTTTAACCCAAACCGCGACTTTTTCCTAAACCTAAACAAGTAGTTTCCTGTGAAGACAGAAGTTTATTTTGATGGGCATTTAAAGGAGAACGCACGACAAATGAAGAATAACCTTGTCGTAAGATATCATACGAACCGCAGTATGAGGATACGTTGCGTAACAAGCATAAATACATAACATCCGCCCTTAGCGGACTTTCCTACGTAATGTTATTTAGCAAGTGTAAAATCAACGTTGCCTTTTTGTTTCACAAGGGACATGAATATGCACAGCGATTATAGCTCAACTATCCAGATTCTAAGTAACCGGAGACAAAACTTTATTTTTCTACTCCTCATAGATCATAAACCCTTTAATATAATAACACGTGGTTGAAATCGGTTGAGAAATGTAGACGTTATAGTGCTTTTTATCCCCCGTTCACTTGTATAGGGTTACAAGCCAGTCTTGCCCTGTCCAATATGGCGCCCACGTTGACGTATCGCTGCAACGGGCTGAAGCTTCCAATGCAACATCAATGTATATATGTCTATGTGAACAGCAGTCTCCTGGGTGAACGTTTGTTTAGGTCCAATAAAAGTAAAGCAAAGAGCTGTATCAGTAAATTATCTTCACAGGAAGTCACTCAAATACGCAGAAGCCCGAGACTAAAAACTTCTTCAGCAGGAATAACTGGAATAAATCAAGTTCTCTTACTGTGATACATCCAACTTGTTCCTTTACAATCTTTAAATAAACTGCTGTTAATACCATTAAATGACTAAAAATGCAATTTGATGATGAAGTTTGTGCGTTTATGACTTAAAAACACTCAATGAAATGAGGTTAAACAACAGGTTTCCTGCCTGTTTACAGGTTATCTGACTGTGTGGAGGTTGTTTACTGTCACACTGAAAACGAATAACGTGTTCAAGCTTCATCTCGAGAAGGAAAACAAGCGCTGGTATCTGTCAGGACGCTGACTCGGGAGGATTTATCAGCCGTACGTTGCGATAAAATACCTCAGCTGTTATCAGGTGTTAGTGTGCTGCTGTTCCAATTAAACTATAAAGAAATATCATCGATAACAGGTCAAAGTTTTAGCCTTTTCTCTCATCCTTCCTTCCTTCCCTACCTCCTTGCTCCGTTCCCTACTGCCTCGCTTCCTTAATTTCCAATCAGCCCGGCTCTTAACGACCTTTGGATTCAGCTCGCTGTTCAGGTGATCGACCTACGTTCTTTAATCACCTCATTCAAATGTCAGATTTGAACTTTATTAGACTTCATTCATCAAATCTGCCAACTGACTCATAAAACATGCAGTGACGTCGGTGCAGCGGGCAGACGGCCACAGATCGTATCTTTAGTTAACTTTCAACGTGCTGATAATATCTGATTTATCTGATGTTAGTCCTGCATGGATGAACGTACATCTGATGGCTGAGATGTTATGTTCTGGTTCACTAAATCAATGAGATAATCCATTTAAATCTTCTTCTCCTCCTTGATACTTGTGACTAACCTCTCAGCCTGATCTCACTGGACACTTTGACTATGGAGGACAGATTTTTTGCCAAAATCCCAAATAAATGAATGAATAAATAAATAAATGACTCGATAAATAATAAATATGGCATTAAATGTAGCAAAAATAATATTAAAAATTAAATGTAGCCATTATTTAATTGATAGAATGTTACATAAATTGTTATTTATTTATTTTTGTATGAATTCCCTTATTTATTTACTCTTCTTTTTAATTTCCCCTTTATTTATTTATGTACTTATTTTTATTAATTTTTAAATGTATTCATTTATTTTTGCATTTATTTATTTATTATATATTTATCTTTAAATGTATGTATATATTTATGTATGGATTTATTTATTCATTTATTTATTTCTGCATGATTTTCTCTTTGTATTTCACCCCTTACTTATTTCCCCAAACTTATTTATTTCTGTATTCTTTCTTTTTACATTTCTTTATGGATTTCTGCCTCATTATGCAAATGAGGGGGCTGTCACTGAAGACTTAATAAATAAATAAAACATAAATGAATGAAGCCATTAATTAATTGATAAAATGCTACATAAATCATTATTTCTGTTTTAATTTGCTTATTCATTTATCTTTGTATTTATTCCCTTATTTATTTACTATTGTGTTTAATTTCACTTTAATTAATACATTTATTTATTTTTATTATTTTTCAAATGTATTTATCTTTATTTATTTCCTTATTTTTGCATTTATTTTTTATAGGTAATTTTATACAGTGAGGTCAAAGTTAAAAAAAAAAAATGTCTCCTATGGGGACTAACATCATCACACATGAATACAGTTGGGCTCATTGGATCCACAAAAGTTTCAGCTTTACAGTGATACACAATTTATGGAATTCAAGACTGTTTAGGGACCCCAGTATGCAGAAATAGTCAGATACACCATTTTAGAATAGTAACACATTTTTACTGCATGTGATTATCATAAAGTGGGCATGTCTGTAAAGGGAGACTCGTGTGTAGCCATAGAACCCATTTACATTCACATATCTGGAGGTCAGAGGTCAACGGACCCCTTTGAAAATGGCTATCCTCGCCAAAATTTAGCATAACTTGGTAGCGTTATTTAGCATTCATACTAGTATCTTCGCTCTATAACTGAAGCTGCTTCAGCGTCTGAAAAGTCGGCCGCCAACGCCCTCAAGGAGTGGAAGAGGTTAACCCAGATAATTCACCTCGACCTGACCTTGAGTCTCTGGTATATTGTTCTGGTGTGATTTCATTATTTCCCTTCCTGTATTTTTAATAGCACATCTTGCACTAAAGGTCGTATAAAAAGCATCAAATGAGGCGTGATCGTAGACTTTGAGGTGACCCAGCCAACTGTCATATAAGATATAACTTTCACCAGCAGCAGTAAAATGTGCCGGAGCTGTTTGTTTGGGTGTCGGCGTTAAAATCATCACTAACATCACCGCTAACATCATCACAGCTTTCTCCACCAACAAAGGTTCAAACATTACGACTGACACTCGGGATAAATCTCATACTTTAATACTGGAAATATTCATGGAGTTAAGATATGGAGGACGAACCTGCCAAAATCCAAAATAAATTAATAAATGACTCAAAAAATAAATAAATATGTATATATAATATCTGTAAATATATATTAAAAGTAGCAAAAATACTATGAAAAAGAAATGTAGCCATTAATTAATTGATAAAATGTGATATAAATTGATATTTCTGTTTTAATTTGCTTTTTTATATATTTATCTTTGCATTAATTCCCTTATTTATTTATTATTCTGTTTGATTTTCCCTTTTATTTATGTATGTATTTATTTTGATTATTTAAAATATATTTATTTATTTTTTATTTATTTATTGAGTGTTCAGTGACAGCCCCCTCCTTTGCATAATGAGGCAGAAATGCATAAAGAAATGTATAAAGAAAAGAATACGGTTGGGGAAATAAGAAAAGGGTGAAATACAAAGGGAAAATCATGCAGAAATAAATAAATTTAAAAATGCATAAATACATAAATAAATACATACATTTAAAGATTAATATAAAATAAATAAAAAATAAAAATAAATACATGAATAAATAAAAGGGGAAATTAAATTAAATTTAATTAATTATTTTTAATATTATTTTGCTACATTTAATGACATATTTATCATAGTCATTTATTTATTTATTCTGGATTTTTTATTTTTGCAGCCTTCTTCCTCCATATTTAGAAATTACTTTACTTAAAAAATGTCAAGACATGTAGAATTTCTTTGCTGTTTGCACTGATAAGAAAACATAAAAAATGCGTCACATGGAAAAAGGAAAAACATCAGCTGGAGCGTAAAGCGAGCCGGAGAGATTAGCAGCCGGAGGGGAAGTTGTGCAACGAGAGGTCGACGGGCATCAAAGTTGAGGGCTTATCAGTGTGTGTGTGTGTGTGTGTGTGTGTGTGTGTGTTCTTGCGTAGTGGGCTACACAGCTGCAAGAGGTGACACAGTGACATCACGGTGGGTCCAGTCGGACACTCATCCGCTGGATGATGTCAGCAGTGATGCTGAGCGGAGCTGGCCAGTGATTGGTCGCTGCTGACGGGGAACTCCAGGTGATGTAGAGGAAGATCCTGCTGCTGCCTGAAGCCTTCAACACATCACTGAGACCTCATTATTATTTAATATGTAGTGCTCTATATTCACAATCATTAGTTTATCATCATTATAGTGTGACATTTATTAACTCAACAATTAGCAGTCAAGTCAAGTCAATTTTATTTCTATAGCCCAAAATCACAACACGCCAAACAGGTAGAGCCAGAGCGTCACGACCTCCTCTCCACACCAAACAGATAGAGCCAGAGCAACACAACCTCCTCTCCACACCAGATAGATAGAGCCAGAGCAACACGACCTCCTCTCCACACCAAACAGGTAGAGCCAGAGCAACACGGCCTCCTCTCTATGCCAAATAGATAGAGCTGGAGCAACACGACCTCCTCTCCACGCCAAACAGGTAGATCCAGAGCAACACAACCTCCTCTCATTGCCAAATAGATAGAGCCAGAGCAACACAACCTCCTTCCCACGCCAACCAGATAGAGCCCGAGAAACACAACCTCCTCTCCACGCCAGAGAGATAGAGCCAGAGCAACACAACCTCCTCTCCACGCCAGATAGATAGAGCCAGAGCAACACAACTTCCTCTCCACGCCAAACAGGTAGAGCCAGAGCAAAACAATCTCCTTTCCACACCAAATCGATAGAGCCAGAGCAACACGACCTCCTCTTCCCTCCATCAGGTAGAGCCAGAGCAACACAACCTCCTCTCCACTTCAGATAGATAGAGTCAGAGCAACACGACCTCCTCTCCACGCCAAACAGGTAGAGCCAGAGCAAAACAACCTCCTCTCCACACCAAATCGATAGAGCCAGAGCAACACGACCTCCTCTCCACGCCAGATAGATAGAGCCAGAGCATGTCAGTCTGTTCAAGAAACAAGAAACAACCAAATTCACATTATCCTTCAGTTCAACATATGTTGTACAGCACATGCAATGCGTCTTTGAACGCACCACCAAAGACAGTTTTGTGACACTTGACAGAAATGTACAAAAAAATAATACTGTGGCTGATTTCTGATCTCAACAAAGTCTAAAAAAATTATTTTCATAAAGTAGTAAAATGACTTGCTTTGGAAAATGCTCAGCAGTAATATAGAATATAAATATAAAATATAAGTGAAATACTTAGTGGGTTAACTGGTGAAATGAAGGGAGGTAATGGTTTTTTTTTAAATCACTCGTATGATCTTTAGAATCTGTTTCAGTTATTGGACGACATTTTTTCATCGCCTCATTCATCTTCACATTTCCGTTTTATGACACAGCAGTAACTCATGAAACCTTTTCATCTGCTCTGCCAGGTGAGTCATTAAAACAAGCTGAAGCCAGCGGTCACACTGCCAACTGTGTGCTAACGTAGATACTAGAGAGACAGAGAGACAGGTAGATAGTAGAGAGTCAGACAGGTAGTACAGAGAGAGAGGTTTGTGAACCCTGCATGAGAATCTGAGCTGACGTAGAAACTTGGCAGCAAGAGAAACGAGTGTAATACAGGTTGCAGTTGGTTGAGTCATTGGAATCTGATCAATAGCTGGCTGGGAATCAATCATCCAGTGATCAGGCTGCTGCCAGCTGACACTCACTGACCCGCCGTTCACACCTGCTGAGAGCAGAGATGACTTTAAGTCCAAGTCATTCCAGCCAAGTCAAGTATTTTAGGTCAAGTCTCAAGTCCTTGAAGAGAAGCTCAAGTCAAGTCATGCAATTCTAAGTCAAGTCCAAGACAAGTCTCAAGTTATTCCAGACAAGTTACAAGACATGTCTTTTTTTTCCGATCAAGTTTGCAATCAAAGTCCAAGTCAGGTCTCAAGTCATTCGAGTGCAGGTCAAGTATCTTAAATCAAAAGTCCTTGAGGGGAAGTTTAAGTCAAGTCATGCAATTCTAAGTCAAGTCTCAAGTTATTCCAGACAAGTTACAAGACAAGTCTCAATTTGCTATAAGTATATATTTTTTTTTCTGATCAAGTCCGTAATCAAAGTCCAATTCAGGTCTCAAGTCATTCGAGTCCAGGTCACATATTTAAGGTCAAGTCTCAAGTCCTTGAGGGGAAGTTCAAGTCAAGTCATGCAATTCTAAGTCAAGTACAAGACAAGTCTCAAGATGCTGTGAGTCTTTTTTTCTGATCAAGTCTGTAATCGAAGTCCAATTCAGGTCTCAAGTCATTCGAGTGCAGGTCACATATTTTATGTCAATTCTCAAGTCATTGAGGGTAAGTTCAAGTCATGTCTCCAGTTATTAGGAATCCAAGTCAAGTTTTACATTAATTTAGATTAAATCTCATATCAAGTTGACTTGTATTTGATGTGAGACTTGACCTGGACTTGTCAAGTCTCACATCAAATACAAGTCAAGTCTCAAGTCTGTCATTGCCTACAAGTATAATTCCAAGTACAAGTCAAGTCTCTTTTTTTTCTGATCAATTGTAAACTCATTCCAGACAAGTCCAAGTCATGTCTGTCGGCTCAAATATCAACTCAAGTCCTTCAGGGCAAGTATGAGTTAAGTCTCAAGTCATTTCAGACAAGTACACCAAGTATTTTAGATCAAGTCATGAAGGCAAGTTCAAGTCAAGTCAAGTCATGCTATTCTGAGTCAAATCCAAGACAAGTCTCAAGTCATTCCAGACAAAGTCCAAGTCGAGTCTTTGCTTTTTCCTTGATCAAGTCAAAGTCAGGTCATTCCAGACAAGTACAAGTCAGTTTTCAAGTTATTCTATGTCTATGTCTAATTCAAATCTCATGGGGTTTTTTTTAGGTCAGGTCTCAAGCCAAGTCATTCTTGACAAGTCCAAGACAAGTCTCAAGTTATTTTAAGTCAAGTAAAGTCCACATCAAATCTGAAGTCTTTCTATACAAGTCCAAGTCAAGTTTTCTGATCAAGTCTACAGTCAAAAGTCCAAGTCATTCCAGACGAGAGAGGGGAAGTTCAAGTCAAGTCTCAAGTTATTCTGAATCCAAGTCAAGTCTTCTCAATCTCAGTCAAAACAAGTCATGTCTCAAATAAGTATATGCAAGTCATTCCAGGTCAGTAGAAAATTTTGATTCAATCCAGATAAGTCCAAGTCTCAAGTCATTCCAGACAACACCTAAAGTGTGTCTGATTGAGTCAAACTTCAAGTTTGTCAGGTTTTTGGACACAGACTATGACTCAGCATCTGAAAAATGTTCCTCTCAACGCTGAGTAATAATGTTTCTACATGACTCACACCAAGTTCCTCTATTATTACAATTATCATTATGGAAATTTAGCAATCGAAACTTGAGACCGAAATGCTTTTTGTCGCCAGTAAATCAAGTCATCTGACTCGCGTCCAAGTCTCAAGTCTATACAGCTTTGGATCAGAGCTCTTATACTGTCCGTCTGTCTTTTTAATATCATTTTTAAAGTATCACTTTTAATATTTTTACATGTTTGTCTCCGCATGTTCACGGAGAGAAACATTGAATAACACAAATGAATCTAGTGATATGTATGCAGGTCCTCAAAGTGAGAGGCCAGAAGAGGTAACATTATATATTACAGCTGATATCAGGCGTTATCTCTCCCTCCTAATAGCCTTTACTCCTCGATTCCTTCCCTTGATTCCTTCCTTCTCAACCTCTTCTTCCTAATATTTCCACCTCTTTTCTTCTTAAAGCTGTTGTCCTGCATTTTAAGTTTTAGTTAAGTGAAAGTAAAATGTAATGAATCAGTAAAATGTGTAAAAGTAGTGTTTTAACATATTATCATCAACATGTTTGCAGCATTTTTAATGTTGCTGGAGTTGATTTAAACTATTTTATATGACGATCATACTGTGTTTATCCCTTAAATAAAATTGACTGATAGAAAAAGAATCTGCCGGTCTGGTTGGATTATCTCGACTTGTTTCAAGAACGTTTTAGACACGAATGATGTGAGAATCTTGAAAGAAGATAGATAAATAAAAAGAGAAATATAGTGGAGTAAAAAGTACAATATTTCTCTCTGAAATTTAGTAAAGAAGAACTATAAAGTAGCAGGAAATTGTGTAAAGTACCTCAAAATCACACAGAGTAAACGTACTTTATTTACAGCCGTGGTCATCTGTTAAAATAAAAATAAATAAATAAAATATAATAATAACAAAAATAATAATAACAATAATAATAATAATAATAATATACTTTAATATATTTAATAATACTAAACAAAATATAATAATAATAATAATAATAATAATAATAATAATAATAATAATAATAATAATAATAATAATAAATAAATAAATGAGTATTCCTGATTTTTTTAAGAGACAAGTTAGGGCTATATTTAGAACGACAACAAAATCCCCCAAAAATTAAAAAGTTAAACAACTGATGTTAAAATCACATCTTTTTCTTTCTCTGTCTCTATTCGAGGAGGAGACGTGTTGACTTGATGAGCACAGGTGTAAATATTAACAATGATAATGACTCACTTTAGTTTGATAATCACAGTGAGCCAGTTAGAACAATAGCAGGAAGACCAACGCCTGACCGGAATAAACTCGTGATCAGTGTCATCATTAGTTCCGGCTGTTGTTTTCCTTTAATTAAAATGACCTGCGGAGAAACACAAACAATAATTACAGATATGATCGTCATCATCATGTCAGACGGGTTTGTTCAGTTCACTCGTGACAACAATTTGAAATCATCATCATTTCATGACGTGACGTAGATCAGAACAGTGACTCACATGTACACAAAAATAATCACAGTAAGTCAGGTGATACTGTCAAAATATAAAGTCTTATCCGGTAAACTATATATATATATATATATATATATATATATTATCATATTCTAACATTTGTTTTACATATTTTTAGCTTTGTTGAGTTAAAGTCAAAGCTTTGAAAAAAACAATTTCTATATAGGATTTTAAGTTTAATAGTTTTTGAATAAACTGATATTTGTTGTTGATCCTGAAAATCTTTTTTAAAAAGTGAGATTAGTGGAATATTTTATCATTTTAGCATCTTACGGTTTTATTTTCATATTTCATATTGATATGGTTACTCTGTTATTTTCATATTATTTTTAACTACTCCCCCCATATTGTTAAAGCCCCCCGAGGCAAATTTGTGATTTGTGATTTTGGGCTATACAAATAAAATTGATTTGATTTGATTTGTTTAATATCTTAAAGACAGAAGTTCTGATTCTGTGATATCGACCCGTCAGTGTTGGAAAATTACTGCATATGAAGGTCACCAGTTAAAGAGTTTTATATAACAGTTTGTTATTTTCCATTCAGCCAGCTGCGTATCAACGATAGTAAACAAGTAAATAAACATAAGAGTAATTATCCAGTGGTGGAAGAAGTATTCATCCTGTACTTCACAGTAAACTGTGTAAAAAATATTCAGTTTCACGTAAAAGTAGTACATTAAAGATTTTACTTCAGTACATTTTACTGGAATAAAGGTAAAGCACTTTGAACTTCACCCCCTGTATGAAAGGTGTGATATAAATAAAGTTTATCATAAAAATAAAAATAAAAATAAAAATAAAATTAAAAATAATAATAATAATAATAATAATAATAATAATAATAATAATAATAATAATAATAATAATAATAATAATAATAATAAATAATTCCCTCTGATGTAGATGAGTAGAAGTATAAAGTGGCAGAAAAAGGAAATACTCAAGCAAAGTACCTTAAATTGTACTTATTCTAACTACAGTAGTTGAGTAAATGTACTTTGGTGCAGTTAAATAAATATAAACTAATCCTCAATAAAAATATAATATAATGTAAAACTAGCAGGAGACATCTAACAGTAATAGTAGTGTAAATAATAAATTATTATTCATTTATAGCTTAAAAACAAATATGAGTGAAGTGCGCCACCTGCTGGATGCTGGCTAACATTCATCGTTCATCAGCAGTGGTGGAGGAAGTATTCAGACCTTTTACTGCAGTAAAAGTATTAATACCACACTTTGAAAGTACTTCTACTACTAAGTAAAAGTCCTTCATTTTCAAGATGTTAAGTATTTAAATGTATTCAGGAAATTGTACTGAAAGTAAAAGTACTCAATGCAGATAAATATGACTGTTGTACTATAATATACTCTATCATAAGATTATTATTATTATTAATGCATTAAAGTAAAAGCAGGATTTTACTGTTGTAGTTGGTCACATTAATGTGATTTTTAGGTTGTAGCGGCTCAGTTTTAAAGCTAGAGTGAAGATACTGGCATCATATGAAACTAGAAAACCTAATGAATCCATCGGTACCAACCATTTCATATTATCTGGTCATGAAGGAGGTTAAATAACGCTGCAAACTTACGCTAAATTTTGACGAGGAAAAACTGTCATGGCCATTTTCAAAGGGGTCCCTTGACCTCTGACCTCCAGATATGTGAATGTAAATGGGTTCTATGGGTACCCACGAGTCTCCCCTTTACAGACATGCCCACTTTATGATAATCACATGCAGTTTGGGGCAAGTCATAGTGAAGTCAGCACACTGACACACTGACAGCTGTTGTTGCCTGTTGGGCTGCAGTTTGCCATGTTATGATCTGAGCATATTGTTTTATGCTAAATGCAGTACCTGTGAGGGTTTCTGGACAATACCTGTCATTTTTTTCTGTTGTTAATTGATTTACAATAATATATATATACATACATTTTGCATAAAGCAGTATATTTGCCCACTCCCATGTTGATAAGAGTATTAAATACTTGATAAACAATCATGCGATTAATCACAAGTAAATATTTTAATCGATTGGCAGCTCTAAAAGCAGGAAATCTTCCAATTTTAGAAGCTTGTAGTAGTCCGTCATTCTTTGGTTCTTGCTGTCATTTAATTTGATCTGAATGTCTCAGTTCCTCTGAGTTGATTGGAGGTGATTCAGATCAGCTGTTGTGCAGGTACGTGGTGACTGACTCCTGATTAACAAGTGAGAGCAGCTTGGTGTATTTCCCCTCTCGGCCAATCAGGGTGTGACGACGCCTTTCCTTTAAGGCTGAAGAGAGGAGAGGGAGCTGCACACCTTCTGATCCTTCCTCCACTTAATGCAGAGTTCAGCCACAAACTCTACTTTAGGACCTTTAGAGACTTCTTTGCTGTCTTAACTTTTCTGATTGAGGGTGATTTTGATCATTCTGAAAGCAGCTGGAGTTAATATTAAAGAACCTTTAGGGTTCCTGCATCAGGGCAGACCTCAGTGCAGATAGTGCCAGAGTTTTTGCAACGATAACCTAACAGCTATGCTGTCCTGTGCAAACTCTGCACATAGGTCCAGTCCTCTGCTAAACGTCCTCAGCTGGCTTTGTGGGCTAATAGTCCTGATGGTGACGCTGCAGCAAACACCTAAAGTTCAAAACTTTGAAAATTCACAACGAATCAGCTGTACGTGCTTCAACTTTGCAACTTCCACCAAAATGTTCAGATGCTTCAACCTGGCAGGAATTATGAAGTCCATCACTCTTATGAAACTTATTAAACCTCTCTCCTTCAACATGTTTTGTTCAATTGGCACCAAACTTGCTGCACCTTCAGACTGTCCTCCACAAACCATCCACACAGAACTGTACACAGCTACTGCAAAGTCTCGCTAAATAAAGTTCCAATGTTCATGAAAATAAATGACAAAATGTTGAGGTCATGGTAGACGTGAGGTGGTACATTTCAGAATTTGATCTCAAAAACTGTATTTTTGACAGTATTTTGAAATCTATCCTCATGTGAACCATCGCAGTCGATGGAAAAAAAGCATTTTTAAACATCAATTTGTCACTTAATGGAGCAATCAATGCTTTATTAAAATAAATTACTGATATCTCTGAGATGAAGAACTAGAAATCAGCTGAAATCTGGGGAATCAGTAGCTGATGCCATGAAATGTGAAAGGAAAAATTAGAGATCATCAAAGTGGCTGGCCAATTAATATTCCGTCAATTTAATTTGTTAAGTAACTAAATCTGTCAAATATGAAGTAAAAAGTCTAATATTTCCCTCTGAATTGTTGAGTAGAAGTAGAAAGTGACATGAGAAGAAATGCTCAAGTAAAGTACCTCAGATTTGTATTTAAGTACAGTACTCGAGTAAATGTACCACCGTTTATCAGAAACATTTCTGACTTGAAGGTGCAGTCTGTGTTTGAGCCACGTGATATTACTGCATAAAATACTCCAAATACTTCCTTTTCCAGTGAAAATAAAGTTCATAAATTAAAACATGCAACAGGAAAACTTTATCATTTTGGATAAAAGGAAAGGAAGTCATCGTGCCAAACAAATAAACAATATAATAAATAAATACGCAGAGGAGACGCGGACATATTTATAAAACTTTTTATTCATTTTTCAAATCGAAGGCTAACTGAAATGTGTCCGATTCATTCCATGTTCTGTGACGATAAACCGTCTTCGGTTTGTAACAAACAGAAGAAAAATAACAAACAAACTTTGCAACACGTAGAAGACCATCCAATATAAATAAAAAATAAACTGTTTTTAATACACAAATAAGCAGTTATTACCATTGAGGATAAGTAGGCCTCTATATAAGTATGTGAGCCATGCTGTGAACAGAGAACAGACGGGATTTAAACCCTCAACCCTTCAGCGACGTCTCCAGTGGAGGAAACACGAGTCTGCTGCTGAATCTGAACTCAGAGAAACTCAAACACATTTAATCTGAAGTGACCAGAACAAACTCATCTATTGTACAAGTCCCACATTATTTAGACGCGTGCAGGATGAAACTCAACAACAAGGTGGAAGACTTCTACAATAGTCACTGCGGTGGACGAGCATCAGAGCGCTGCGGAGCGCGTCCTGTAAGATATCAAGGCTTGTTTAAATATGCACACGTACGTACTGCAATCAAAAAGAGAGGATTTCTGTATATTTGTCTTTGACATTGTCAGAGGAAAGGCGCCGTGCAGCGCTGATTCAAAGAGCAGAAAAGAAACACGACGAGGCAGAAAAACACAAATGGGGAAAACGGTTTCTTTTACACGTCGCCTTCCTCCAGTCTGCTACGAGCGTCAACGGTAGAACGTAAAATACTTGGTCAACAACAGAGTTACAGGAACTGGAAAAAAAGGCTTTTGAAAAGTGTTTTGCCCGAAGAAAATAAGAAAAGTTCAAGTCAGGTCGACGAGAGTCTCTTTTAGGATGATTCCTTCTTTGGAGGACGTGTCTTTAATGACGCGCTGTAGTGTGATATTTTAGTGGCGGCCATGTTGGCTCCACTACTGTATCTGGTTTCTTATGTTGCGTTCCATTAAATGTCGGAAATAAAACAAAACTCTGAGCTGGTGGCTCGTAGTGTTTGTTTTTCTTTAACTTCAAATACCATTCGCTACCCGACAGCTAACATTTACACTGAATTTCAGATGCAACTGAAATGCAACTAGATGTTAACAACATGTCTCTGGAACGCAGAATAAGTAACACGTAAGCTAAACTTTGAAACATTCAGCATCTTTTTTTTCCATTTTATTATGGAAGCCCAGATTTGCCAGGAAAAGGAAAAAAAAAAATGAAAAGTTATACTTAAAATGATCAGATACTAAGTCAAAAATGTGACTTTGTGAGTCTCCTAAAAAACTATGTTCCCGTACAATGAAACTGCGTTGTGAATTACGTTTTGAGGGAAACATTTCGTCGCCGATTACGTTTGCTTTTTGACGATTCACAAATATGTTTGTAATGATTAGTCGGCGTAAGGTCAAACAATCACAGGACTTTCTCTCAGGGAGAACCGTGAAACTAAAAGTTTACGTTCACTTATTTTAATTAAGGTCCGTAGCTTAATAACGTAACAAACGTCGTCATTTTAAGCCAAACCACAATGTTATTTTTAACCTAACAAAGTAGATTTGTTGTGTTTTTTTGTTTCAATTTACAACATTAACGTGTTTAAAATAATAAAAAAATACGTTTCCCTCAAAACATAATTGAGATTGCAGTTGAGTTGTATGGGAAAGGGTTGAAATATTATGACAAACAGACGGCAAATCTTATAATTTTGACTTGCAAAATCCCAATTTTTTGGGACAATCTCTTTCGATTGTATTACACAATCTTCCTCAACAGATGTTTGTTTATCAGGTTGTACTGAAATTTTTTTTTTTTTTCCCTTTTCCTGTCATGAATGGACTTCCATACATCCTGGCCGATGTGTCATGAGGAAGTATTTCATTAATATGTTGTTGATGTCTGAAGTGGTAAAAGGCAGCAGTATTGGGAGTATTTGATTTGGCAGACGGACAAAGTCTCCGTTGAGCCGGGACACCAGAAGGCACACATGCGAGGAGACGACGTGGTGATTGGGTACGTAGTGGACAAAGACGTATACTTGGCCTTGTATAAGTGCGTGGAGGAATACCTCAGGACTGAATGAAGTGCATGTACGGCGGTGGGTTTAGATGCTTTCATCCTCTGACAAACCGTTAAGTACATGTTGTGGTATTTCCACATCCTCCCGCTGCTCTGCAGCGTTTCTGTGTGTCTGTTAGGTAGTTTTACACTCTCAAAGTTGGTTTTACAAAATAAAAATAAAAAGTGTGATCGATGGATTGAAGTAACATTTTTTGTTCTCAAGTGAATAAACAACAATAACAACAACAACGATAAAAAAAAAAAATTACATTTAGCACACTACGTTAAAATATGACTAATATTATCAAAAAGGCAAATAGTAGGTGTATTGCAACGCTCTCTGCGGCATCACTATCAAAAACATCAATCTTCATCATCCTCAATCTCATCATCATCATCATCATCATCCAATCATCATCATCATCTGAGACAGTAAGGAGGCGTGGCCCGGGATGATTGACAGCCCAAACTAGCCGCTCACGTTTCGCCCCGTCTCAGCGCAGGCAGGCACACTTGTACGTACGACATAGCAACAATAATAAACGTTTCCATGGAGACCGAACAGCCAATGGCAGCGAAGGGGGCCGGTCTGAGAGGAGCTCTGTCATTGGACAGCAGGCATCTCTAGGGAACAGGAAGAGCTCGTTCAGACAGGAAGGAGGAGGAGGAGGAGGAGGAGGTGATCCAGGTGTGTTAGATTAATGTTTTTGCTATCTTGTGTGGTCCACAATAAGAACAAAGGTGTGTGTGTGGATGTATGAAAGTGCACCTGTGTGTGTGGAAGGTCGGGTTAGTTTGTTTAGTCTGCTGCGTGGGTGTGTGTGTGTGTGTTTAGTTTAAGTCTAGACAGATGGAGGTCTTTCCCAGGTCAGTGTACATTAACACACTCTCTGCTCTGGGAAACAGTCCGCTGACTCTCCAGACGCCGCCGTGCTGTAACGCTGGCTTAAAGCAAAGAGAAACGTGTGACCACTTCAAACAGATACAGATTATTTCTGGTTTAGACACATTTTAGGAGAACCTGATTGGTTTCATATGTGAACAACAGAGTGCTGCAGGGACGTGTTTTTGTCGACCAACCAGGAAGTTAGCATCTCCCTGGTTGGATTATCTCAGAAAATCAGCTCTGTGATAAACAAACGTTTATGATGCTTCCACGTGATGGTCAGCACGAAATCAATTCGTATGTAATCCACGTAATTGTGAAAAAAACACCAGACCTTCACTCAGTAGACCACTGTTCATGTCCCGTGTGAAACCAGAAGTCAACGTTGATTTATTTATCACGTAACTTCTGTAGTAGTAGTAGTAGAAGTAGTATTGTTGCCTAAACATAACCAAGTCGATCTATTACTAAACCTTAGTTCAATGTTGTGAAGAGGCTCGTTGCATTGGGTGCAATATGGTGTCAAAAAAGTACAAAATGTACAAGTCTCCCTCAAGAATAATCCAAGGCACACTGTAGTGTTTGAACAAAATTAAAATGCCTTTATTTTACATGGCAATAATTGTTTAAAATGACCAACGCGTTGCGACCAACATACTGTAGGTCTTCATCCGGGGTACTGAACACTGTAAAATAAAGACAGACTACAGTGTGCCTTGGATTATTTTTGAGGGGGAGACTTGTATATTTTGTAGTTTTTTGAGACCATATTCCACCCAATGCAATGAGCCCCTTCACAACATTGAATGAAGGACAATACACCTGAAGGATGTTTTATTTTGAAAAGACTGGAGCGGAAAATTGACACGTGTTGCTGGACGAAAAAGCACGAAAAATACGTTGTCGAAAGTCGTGCTGAGCGTCGCGAAAAAAAAAGGGAAATTGGTGTCTTTGTAGACGAATCAAATATATTAAATTTTGTGACTATTTCACGAACTGTGAGACTTTTTGTTGTAACCACCGACCTTATTTCAGGCATCTAACTAAAAACCTTCCAGACGAAGGAACAGGAAGTGCTAAAGGTTTTTGGACTCATTCCTGCAGCACTCTGTGGTGGATTCAAACCGACTCAACATGAACATAAGCTAAGGGATACTGAAGGGATGTAAATCAGCTGTTATCTCCTCTCTGCATGTAAACATACCAGTGTGCGTGTGTGTGTGTTGTGTATTATCAGCAGCAGCACATGTGTGATGATTTCACCTCCTGAAGGAGTCTCTCCTCCTCTCTCCTTCCGTCTTTAGTTTGTATCGTCAGCCAGCGCAGGTTTCCCTGAAGCGAGAGATTGATCCTACACTGTTTCACTAATAAATCACCCACTAATAAATCATTAGTTTGCCTGTCCAGCCTTCTCATACCCGCTGCAAACCCTCCGGGGAACCAAACCATTTAAACAAAAATAAGGAAACAGCCCAGTTCAAAACACAAGCATCATACTGGTGGAGGGGAAGAGGAAGAGTTATCTAACATTTCGAGGTCAAAGGTGATTCGTACTTTGACTGATTCACTTCATCGCTCCTTTAGCTGCTTTGGGTCAAGAGATTAATTTCTTTATATATATATATCGTGATTTTTTTTTCAAGTTCTCGTCATTAAATACAAAATGTGCCGACATTGCAGATCAGCACAGGAACAAAAAGGAGAACGAGAGACGGTAAACAAGACAGAAGGAAGGTGAATCTCAAAGAAATGATGTTTGATTATTTGTCCTTTTTTTTTTAGTATCACAGAAGTTTAAGGCAGGAAACAGGAAACTAAACGTCCACTGTTCATCTCAGGAAGAGACTATTTCCAGAATCCTCAAAAGCTCCTTAATCTAGATAGAAATGATTCGGTCTGTTGCACGATAGAAACGATTTTTAACGTCATTTCTGGTTACCATCTTAGTTTGGATTAAGAAACAACTTGGGAAACAAGTTATAAATCATTTTTATAGTACAGCAGACTAAATATTTTTTTATCCGTGGATAGCTAGAGAAAGAAAATCGGATGCTTAGCTCCATGATGCTTAGCTCCATGATGGTTAGCTCTGTGATGCTTAGCTCCATTATGCTTAGCTCCATGATGGTTAGCTCTGTGATGCTTAGCTCCATTATGCTTAGCTCCATGATGGTTAGCTCTGTGATGCTTAGCTCTGTGATGCTTAGCTCCATTATGCTTAGCTCCATGATGCTTAGCTCTGTGATGCTTAGCTCCATTATGCTTAGCTCCGTGATGCTTAGCTCCGTGATGCTTAGCTCTGTGATGCTTAGCTCTGTGATGCTTAGCTCCGTGATGCTTAGCTCTGTGATGCTTAGCTCTGTGATGCTTAGCTCCATTATGCTTAGCTCCATTATGCTTAGCTCCGGCCTTAAACACCTGTGATTCGTCTGAGAAGGAAAGAAAAGACAAAGGATTTAAGGATTCACCAGATTATAAAATGTCTTGTTTTTTTTGGCCTTTTCACTCTCTCCTCAAAGCGAAGCTGATCTCAGCTTCGGGAGTTTTGGCTGTGGTTTGGTTCGGTTCCCCGTGGAGGGCGCTGTTGCATAAAGACTGGACACTAAAGAGCGGAGGTTCCTCCGAACACAAGAAGCAATTAAAAGACAATAAACCTACAGACGTCTACACGTTCTGACCTTCTACTGTTCGACCTTTAGCTCCACGCTCGTAACGAGACGACAAAAGACGAGTTGCTTTCAACACTCGTGTCACTTTTCAACACTTCGGTGTGTCTAATTTGCGACAACTCGTCTCGTGCTGCGTTCAACGCACAAAGAGTTCTGCTCCAACAAGAGGTTAGAATAAAAAATAATTAAGTTTAAAAGTCTGTCATTACTCCTTCTGGGTATCGAACTGCAATATTTTTATGGTGCCCAGTAGAGCTGCAACGATCAAGAAAAAAATAATCACCGACTGTTTTGATAATCGATTAATCGTAAGGGATTTTTTAATGCAAAAAAAGTCAGAAAATGCCTCTTTAATATGAAAATTACCTATTTTGCTCTATTTTTATATCATATTAAACTGAATATCTTTGGGTTTTGTACAAAACAAGACATTTAATGATACCACTTTGAACTTGGAGAAACTGGGATGAACATTTTCTCCTATTTTCTGTCAATTAATCCAGGAAATAATCGGCAGAGTAATTGTTAATGAAAATAATCGTTACTTGAAGTAATTTTTTATGCAAAAATGTCAGAAGATGCTGTTTTCAGCCTCTCAAATATGAAAATGACCTGATTTTCTCTGTTTTATATCATATTAAAGGTAATATATTTGGGGTTTTGGACAAAACAATGAACATTTTTCAGTATTTTCTGACATTTTATAAACCAAACGATTGATCGATTAATCAAGAAAATAATCGGCAGAGTAATTGTTAATGAAAATAATCGTTAGTTGAAGTAATTTTTCATGCAAAAATGTCAGAAAATGCGGTTTTCAGCCTCTCAAATATGAAATTTACCAACTTTTCTCTGTTTTATATCATATTAAACTGAATATATTTGGGGTTTTGGACAAAACAAGACATTTAAAGACGTTTTTCACTATTTTCTCACATTTTATAAACCAAACGATTAATCGATTAATCAAAACAATAATCGTTACTTGCAGTATTGAAACTGTCTGGTCACATTCTTGATCTTATTTACTTCTTCTCTGATGAGATAGTTCCTGATTTTTGACTGTATTTTATTTAGCTAAAGTTCTGCTTTGTCTAAAGAACATTTAACATTTGAGAAATTCAAAGAAGAGTTTTGCAGAAACCTGTAATCGAATCCCAGCCCAGACTTCAGAAGGATGAATCGATGGTTCCAGGTGTTATAATTAGTTTTCCAGTTGAAGGATGGTTGAAGTTTTGGAGCACAACTCTTTGCATCTTTTAACAGTGTGTCTCTAAAGGTCGGGGAGTCTAAGCTAGAATATTAAAGGGTTCTACCGTACGTTTAAAAAGGTTTTATCGGCTGCTGCTGGCTGACAGAAGATTGTTGTCTCGTTCCTGGTGCAGTAAAGTGCTCAGAGATGCTGCGACAGAGATGGACTCACCAGAGGGGGATTTAAAGAGATGCACATCTAATGTGTGCATGTATATGTTTGAGCGGCCACGGCGGTGCACAGTCAGCGTATCACTCATTGAGGGAACTGTAGGGCGACATGGCTTTCTTCCTCACTACAGAGGAGACGTTAGGTGTCACTGCTTCTCTCTCTCTTTTCACCCGATGAACACAAACACAGCGGGATTAAAAACTAGCTCTACTCTACCGTTACATTACACATTGTCGTGATTAGTTCAGACGTCTGTTCGCTGTGACAGAAGTCCGAGAGCGAACTCGTGGCTCGTTCGGTCGAGGTAGCGACAGCCAGCTTTGGGATTGGCTAACGATTCGGCCAATAGGATGAGAGAGAGCTACGAGCAGACTTTCTGATTGGGCCCACAGGTTCGGACGCTGACTCGTCGTCGGCTCGCGGGACTCGGACATTTGCATAAGCGAGGGATTTATTTCTTTTTCAATCAATGGTACAGTAACGGTGGATCCGAGTCCGTCGGTCCGACGTCAGAATCTCCCCTCTGATATGTTATCGTGATACTGTGCACCGCGCTGGTCCGACCCTCTAATGAGTCCCCCGTGGTTTTCTATTCACGCCTCAATAGACAGAGCTCCTTCACAATAAAAGTCTCACACGTTCCATCTGCGCATACTAAAAAATAGTGCAATTCTTTTCAGCAATTATATAAATAACTCTTAAATTCGTGCTTTTAAGTTCGCTCTCGGTTTGCATACATGTTTTTTTTTTACTCATGCCAACATGTATGTAGCAAAAGGTGAAAGTTGGCACCCCAACACATTAACGATGTTCCTTCTTCTAAAACTAGACAACATGTAAAAACAGAAATCTATCAAGTTTAGAAAAATACCCCGACTTTCTGTTCTCTCTCTCTCTCATCAGTCATATTGCGGATTTCTTTCTTTTTTTTCTGTGGTGAACAGTCTTGTGCAAACCTTCTTTAGAAAACAACAAATAAAAAAAAAAAAAAGGATTTTAGCAACAACTTCTGCACCGGTTGGTCGTTATAAGGCAGAACGTTTAGCTCGAGGACTTTCAGCACTGTGCTACGACTGAGATAACTAAATCTAAACTCTACGGTGCCGACGTGTCCCAGTGATACAGCTAAAGCCGGGTGCAGGAGTCACGGCCAACGTTGGTTACTGTGCAGTCGTGAATAAATGGAGTCAAAGCAGCGAAGGGGGGGGGGGGGATTATCACTAGAAAACAAAAACCTGGAAGAACCAAGAAGATTGCAACGTTTGCCTGGATAGAAAGATTTTTGTAAGCGCGAAAAAGACGAACAAACAAACAAAAAAGTCGTATAGAAACAAACAGAACAAGTAAATATTTATAATGAATGATCAGTCTGGTGGAGGAGGAGGAAGAGGAGGAAGAACCTCCTGCTCTTCTTCTCCGACATCATCATCGGTTCATCTCCTCACACAGGAAGTAAGAAGCTGTGGAACAGGAAGTACCAGATGTTCTCCTGCGTCTGTGCTCTGCAGGAGAGATCCAGGTGTTCTTACCTGAGGATCCCCGATCCATGAAAACATGTCTTCCAGCTAGCGTGAACCAGCCCTTAAACCGTTTCAACATTCACCAGGTTGTTCCTCATTGGCTGCTGACCACTTCCCAAGTGGCGAGCAGATAAAAAATCCTGTTTTTTTTCTCCCCCCCCCTCGCAGGCTAGGAATGAGGAGGCAGTACTGTCACACCTGCTGGGGCTTCTGGGATTTCTCCTTCGTATTCCTGGCGTTCCTGTTGTCCACGCTTCCCTGCTGCTGAGGCGGAGGTCGGAGCAGGCCGTGTATGAACGAGGACGGCGGCGGCGGCGGCGGCGCTTGCGAGGACACCGTCCGATGGTTGTGGGACGTCGGGTGGTAGTAGTGGCCGATCACCTCGCTGTAGGGCGGGGGAGCTCCTTCTACTCGAGAGCCTTGCTTCTGATGGCGGGACGACGCCTCCTGGGCGCCGAGCACGCTGACGCCTGAGTGGACGCTCGGAGGAGGGGCCTGCAGACTGGACGCACAACAACACGGGTCAGAAATAAGACTGATGGGAGCACAAGGACAAGGTTATAAATCCTGTAGTTGGAGTCTGTAAACAGTGAGATGAAGACGGTCGTTACCTGGCGTGCAGACACGAGCTGGACGGGTTGATGGGGTGCGAGTCGAACACGGTCCGGTTGGGCGGCGCTCTGACCGACTCGCGGTTCAGCTCCATCTGTTGCTCCGGGTCTCGGAGCTGCAGGGTGCACGGGCCCTGGTAGGGCGGCGGCTCCTCGCCGTCCGACAGGCAGATGGTGGGCGGGAGGTCGATGAGGCTCTGAGGCAAGGTACGGGTACGTCGGCTGGAAGCGACTCGGGGCGTACGTGTGCTGGAAGCGCTGCGACTGGAGCGGCGGCAGGGACTGGGACTGGGACTGGGACTGGGACTGGGACTGGGCGTGCTGCGGCTCCCGCTGCAGGTAGGACGAGGGGACCGCTCTGTCGGGGGGGCGAGGGTTATACACCTGGTGCTGTGGACAAGAACGACATCAGATTACTCACACTGTGTGACATTAAAGGTCCCATATTGTAAAAAGTGACATTTTCATGGCTTTTATATTATAAAGCAGGTTTAAGTTGTATATAAATACTGTGAAAGTATCGAAATGCTTAATCCACAGAGAAATACACACCGCCCGTATTCAGAAACTGAGCTTTTGAAACAAGCCGTTAGGATTTCTGTCCATTTGTGATGTCACAAATGTACAATATTTAGACCATTTTAAACGTAAACATTCTAAATGGGTCCCCATTTTATTTCCTGTTGCAGTGGATGTGAGTGACATCAGCTGACAGGAAGTAAACATGGAGCCAAGCTGTTTCCCTAGCAACGCAATTCCGTTGCCATTCCGTTGAAATGTGCTAAAACGGAGCGTTTCTGATAGAGGGTGAATACAGGTATATTCAGACAGACAGTATGAGAAAAATAATGTGTTTTTTGAACATTAAAGCATGTAAACATGTTCTAGTAGAAACCCAAAATACAAGTATGAACCTGAAAATGAGCATGATATGGGACCTTTAAACTGAGCTGTTAGTTCCTGGTTCATTTAGCTGAAACAAACAAAGAGTCATCTATTTACATGGAGATTTGCGTTTTCAACAATGATCAAATAAAACACAAAAAAATGTAAGATTAGAGTGTAATGAACATGCTGCCTCCCCGTGTTGTCTCACGTTAAGCCATCTGATGCATGATACTGTTGCACAACTCGTCCCATAAAAGAATATTTTCCTCTTTACTTGCAATCAATATTGGGGGCATTTATTATTCGCACTGTGCAGGATTTCTTCAAACCTGTGGAAGAAGTAATGTAAATTTTCATTTTCATCTGCTGTCGACTTGTACATTACTTTTAAGAACTTTATATCAAAGCTTTGCTCCTTCTGCTGGTATGGTGTACTGTTTTTTACTTATAGGCGAGATAAATGTGCTATTTTACCATTTTATTTTATTCATTTACTGTTTATTACACTCTAATCTTACGTTTTTTAGTGTTTTATTTGGTCATTGTTGAAAACGCAAACCTCCATGTAAATAGATGACTCTTTGTCCTCTATTTACGAATGAACTAGATGTTGCTGGACTCACCTCATTTAGACCAGCGTTGGTCCCCGTTCCCTCAGAAGACCACAAACCCCCCTCCTGAGAGACAAAGAGCATCTATTGAGTAATCTCACTCTCATTTAAAACCATTTACCAATCTATCTTTAGTTCTACCCGACTGTCAGACGTTCTTGTATTTTATTCTATGTTAATAAAGCTGATTTAAATAACACTGACAAAGAGAAACAGTATATTATACAGTTGTATATACAGTATATTTCCAGGGTTTATATCTTGTTTTAAAAGCTGTCAAAGAAGCTGTATCAATAAAGATCCAACTGTATGTTTATATTCTGATGTATGTTCAAAACCATGTTTTAAAATCAAGCAACTTAAGTGTGACGTTGACATTTTTAAGCACACTTCTTTGTGTCGCCACTAATTTCTTTAACGCGTTAACGTGATTTTTAGGTTGTAGCGGTTCAGTTTAAAGCTAGAGTGAAGATACTGGTATCATATTAAACTAAAAACCATAAAGAATCCATCGGTACCAACCAGGTCAGACTAGTTTGTCATGAAGGAGGTTAAATAACGCTCCAAACTTACGCTAAATTTTGGCAAGGAAAAACTGTCAAGGCCATTTTCAAAGGAATCCCTTGACCTCTGACCTCCAGATATGTGAATGTAAATGGGTTCTATGGGTACCCACGAGTCTCCCCTTTTCTTTCTGGACAATATCTGCCATTGTTTTATGTTGTTAATTGATTTCCAATAATAAATATATACATACATTTTGCATAGAGAAGCATATTTGTCCACTCCCATGTTGTTAAGAGGATTAAATACTTGACAAATCTCCCTTTAAGGTACATTTTGAACAGATAAAAATATGCGATTAATTTGCGAATAATCACAAGTAACTATGGACAATCGTGGGATTAATCGCGATACTACGAACATGCATGAAGTTCTGTTGTGCTTTTTATAGTTAGATTATCTTTTTGTCCACTAGAGGGCTCCGCTGCTGTTCAACAAACTTATTGTCATAAAGTCTTCATGTTGAATCATGTAGCTCTTACTGCAGCATATTCTTTTGCAAAAATTATGACATTTTGGCTGCTGTAATGTACATTAATAAAGTTTCAGAGTGAACACACACTATTGTGGAACTAATCTGATATCAGTTTTGTCTGGATGTCTCGCAGTGAGAAGACAAAAGCAGCTCTAAAAACGTCTGGAAGGAAGTTTAGTTGTTTTGTTCTCTGACTGACTGACTGTGTGTCTGTCTGCTCATAATCCAAATTAACTGGGACAATCACTCCCTTGAGCTTATCAGCAGCTCTATCTCTGTGTGTGTGTGTGTGTGTGTGTGTGTGTGTGTGTGTGTGTGCTTCATCCTTTACTCATATCGTACTTGTAGACTGGAGCCACACACACACACACACATCAGTGATTCAGTAGCAGGTGATTCAGGGAGCACAAGTGATCTCATATGTTTGGAGAAGCCGCAGGTGTAAGTCAGCGTGTGTGTGTGTGTGTGTGTGTGTTTGTGTGTGTGTGTGTGTGTGTGTCTTGAAATAGCGGTTGCCGCTGCGGCCCTTTAATGAAGGAATGAGTCAGTGTGTTAGCGTTAGCCTGCAGCACTGTTTAATCACTGTGATCACATCAAACTCTGCTTTTCTTCTGATCCTGTCTCTCATTAACAACGTGTAGGATGTCGGATGTTTTCACTGAGTCATATCAAGTTATTTTATAGGTTTCTATAGTGATACTATCTGTTCAAAATGTACCTTAAAGGGAGATTTGTCAAGTATTTAATCCTCTTATCAACATGGAAGCGGACAAATATGCTGCTTTATGCAAAATGTATGTATATATTTATTATTGGAAATCAATTTTCTGTGTGCTGACTTGACTATGACTTGCCCCAAACTGCATGTGATTATCATAAAGTGGGCATGTCTGTAAAGGGGAGACTCGTGGGTATCCATAGAACCCATTTACATTCACATATCTGGAGGTCAGAGGTCAAGGGAACCCTTTGAAAATGGACAGTTTTTCCTCGCTTAAAATTTAGCGTAAGTTTGGAGCGTTATTTAACCTCCTTCATGACAAGCTAGTCTGACATGGTTGGTACCGATGGATTCATCAGGTTTTATAGTATCATATGATACCAGTATTGGACTTTATTTCTGCGTTACTTTCGGACATTTTACTGACTTTTTTTTTTTTTTTTTCGGACATTTTTCAGATTTTTTTTTTGGACATTTTCAGATTTTTTTTAATTTATTTTTTACTTTTTTTCTGACTTTTTCTGACTTTTTTTCAGACATTTTTAAGAATTTTTTTTTTTTTTTTTTTAACAGTATCTTCACTCTAGCTTTAACTGAGCTAAGTTGCGCAAGTTGCATTAACGCGTTAAAGAAATTAGATTTTTCTTCTACGGAAGCTTGTTGCCTACAGTAAAAATGTCCAAATGACTTACAGGAGTTTATATATTTTGACCTCAACTTAGCAGCTATTTCTCCATCATTATTTAGCCACCATTGTTTCTTTGATAAAGCAAAACTTCAGGCCTCATTTACACTTTGGAAAAATATAAATAATCAGGCTGATCGATCAAATCCGATCCCCTAATTAAAGTTTCAGGCAGCGAGTTGAAATATTACCACACATAAAGTAAATATGTTTCTGATCAGATATGTGATGTTCGTGCGGATAAATGACATTTATCTACATCCATAAAAGGTTTGACTCACGTTGGCCAGCGGCAGGTGTCTCCGGCGTGCGGGGGCGTGTCTGGAGAGGAGGGAGCGAGCCGATAGGCGGTAGTGGTTCAGCAGACAGGTGATGACCACCACCATCACCATCATCACCACCACGATCACCAGGATCTGGACGAACTCCAGCTGGGCTGCAACGACACACACAGAGAGAGAAAAACATCAGGATCGGGTCGCTCGCCGTGGTTAGGCCTATACTAACTACTCAGATAAATAATAACAATAACCCTGATGATGTCATAGTGATGTCATCAGGGTTGTGGACACCAGAGGACCGAGCATGGAGTTTGCAAAACACGGGCATTTCCCAGGCAGGGAGGGTCTAGTGAAAAGATTCTCTATCCAGTTGCATTATGGGAAGTGTAGGATGTTGGATCTTGACTCATACTACTGAAGAAAATTCAGGATATCTTGTAGAGTGCAAAGCAAAAAAACTTCATTTTAACTTTTCTTTCTTAACCTGAAATAATAAACTTTACTTTTGTTTTTACAGTGTTACATACAAAACTAACAAAATATTTAATTTGCCTCGGTGTTTGGTGCATAAAATAAACATATTAAGAGGACATAAAAATACACGCAAAGTCCTGCAAAATTCAAGAAATATAGAATAGAAAAATGACTATATCAATATGAAGAAGATACTATAAAAAATATGTACTATATAACTGTTTTAGAATGAGAATTAGTATGAAGAAACAAATTTAGATAAATCATTACATAAAAAAAATTATTTTGCATTATGACATCTTATTTATGTTTTACAAAAAAATGTCACAGGTGGAATCTCACATATATATAAACGTGTGTGAATTCTAACGTTATCATGATGTGTTCAAACTAGGGCTGTCAAAGTTTACGCAATAATAACGCGTTAAAGGAAATTTGTTTTAACGCCACTAATTTCTTTAACGCAACTTGTGTTTGTTAGGTTGTAGCGGCTCACTTTTAGAGCTAGAGTGAAGATACTGGTATCATATGAAACTAGAAAACATAAAGAATCAATCGGTACCAACCATGTCATACTAGCTTGTTGCGAAAGAGGTTAAATAACGCTCTGAACTTACACTAAATTTTGGCGAGGAAAAACTGTCATGACCATTTTCAAAGGGGTCCCTTGACCTCTGACCTCCAGATATGTGACTCTAATCAGCAGTTTACCATAAAAACAGCATCTGATAGTAAATACTTTAAGAGGAGACAACGACAGGCAAAAACACAGTTTTTCTTGCACTGTTCAAGATTTTGGTCTATTTTGCTTCCATAAGATAAGATAAGATAAGATAGAACTTTATGAATCCCGAAGGAAATTCTTGTGCCAGAGATTGCTCAAAAAATACAAAAAATACAACAAATTACAACGAGTTTCAAGTGTATAAAATAAAAAGTAAAAACGTACTATTTCTAGCACCAGTGCCTAGTAGAATGACAATTTAAGTAAGTAAGTAGCATTAAGTAAAATGAGTAAATAAGATAAGATAAGTGAAATAGAAAGAAGGTACGGTAAGCTAAAAAACAGAAAAGGGGTAATATTGCACATGATGTACCTGAATATTGCACACAATGAACATAACATAACATCTTCGTCTTCTTTCAGACTGTAGTGTAGCGGAAAGAAAACAACCAAAACACACACTGAGGTGTTTATTTTACTACTTTTTGTGACTTTGTGTCTGTAGATTTCTCCTAAATTCACCCAGAGTTAGCATCAGATAATGCTTCATTTGCATAGTTTAACATACAATTTAAGTAGTAGTAAAGTAATGAAATGGGGGAAGTCTCACGTAAAGAGTCATTTGAACATGGAGGTTTTGGATGTTTCTGTGTTGTGAGGGAGAGAAAATAAGAGACTAGGTCCTGATGTAGAGGTCACACAGAGCCAGACAGACACACAGGGATAGCTTTGTTTAGAGGCAGTCTGCTCTGACACCCCCCCCCCCCCCCACCACCCCCCCCCTGTCCTCCTGCATCCATCCCCCCCACCAACACACACACACACACACACACACTGGAGCACTTTCTCACACTCTTTTTCCTCTCCGGGAGCAGGCGGAGGTCAGATCCGAGTCAGACAGGAGAGCATAAAGCAGGTTTCCAGACTGGTTTCCAGACTGGTTTCCAGACTGGTTTCCAGACTGGTTTCCAGACGGTTCACACCAGTTCTCACAGTCTGGTTGTGTGTGTGTCCCTCTGACCAGCTAACCCGTTACACAACATGACGAGACACACAGTCAGACAGTCAGCTGATCCTGTAACTCTTTCATAACCTTTTTTATGAATTCAACCTTTAACACGTGATTCTGTTTAGTTCCTCTGAAACCAGTTTAGAAACCAGACCGATGAGACTTCACAAAACTGACCAGACTAGATACACATTAATTAAATCAATAAAACAATAAAATATCTTCTTTATAACGTGCACATGATCGAGCGGGACGTGTACGAGTGGGTTCAAACTATGAATCTTTCTGTATCAAACGATTCGATTCAGAATCGGTTCTGGATTCAGTCCATAAGAGTTCTTTCAGTACATCTACTCCAGTCGACTGCTCACTAATAAAGGCATGAAATAGATTTCTTTGGTCGATTAGTCATTTTTTATGCTTATTTAAAGAAATGTCTGAGCACATCTCTGGTAAACACCAGATTTAAAGTGATGTCTTTAGTGCAAAAACTCAGTTTTACAGTTAGTTAGTTAGTTAGGGATGCACCGATACAGATGCCGGATCAGATATCGGTAACAATGGAGCCGATCTATTAAATTCAGTTCTACGTTTATATACTATATACATTATAGACTGGAAGACCAATCTGTTGCTGCATTAAAAAAAGGTTTACACTTGAATTCCTGTTAATTTTGACGATTTTATTGCTCTACAATTGATTATTTTAATAATAAATAACAATTCACAGAATTTATATCTATGTATTTATTTGTTTTTAGAAAGTTAGGAAAGCAATGTTTAAGTCAAGTCTGATGTTTATAACTTTTTATTGTTAATACTTATTTTATTTATCATCATCATTATAATGTCTATTTTACTATATTTTGTTTAATCAACATTTTATTGCTGATCGTTATTATTATTATTTTATTCGATTTCATTTTAATACAATCTGCTTATTTTGTGTAGTTTCATGATTTTTATTTATTGATTTTTATTGTTATTTTTATTTCCTAGTATTTTATTTATCTTTTATTATCTTAAATACCTTATATCTCTTATTGCTCTCTTATTCAATTAACTTTATATTGGTTGCTTTGGTGTGCATTAGTCTCTAAATCCAGTTTTAAACACTCTATATTTTTGTCAATCGTCTGTACAGCACGTTGAATTGTTTGAAAGGTGCTATATTAATAAAGTTTGATTGATTGATGTTGTCTTCACTTCATTAATTAACCCATTTATGCAACTGAATATTATAATTTCTTTTGGTGGAAGTGTTCTCTTGGCTTAAGCACAAATGTGCAGACATTTTCTACATCGACATTTCTACAACCGTCATATTATATCTAGTATTTGGAAACACGATGGGACGACTGTTTTTGCTATAAACTCTATTATATTTTAGGAAAAAACAGTCGTCCCATCATGTGTCCAAATACTAGATATAGTGTGATAAAACTTAATGGATGCATGTCAGAAACTACAAGGAGCACAATCAAGTATTTGGTATCTATGAAATCATAACAAGTTGAATATCAAAGATATGCACACATATGCATCATATGTGAAAAAAATATTTAATATAGAACACATTTAATAAATCAGTATCGGAACTGAAAAAGTCGGAACGGATCGTCCCTATACTCCAGTCCACTGTGCACTAATAAAGGCATGAAAGCAGAGTAAAGTGTGTATAAGATTTTAGTTTTTATATTTGAGAAAGTTATATCACCTGATTGCAATAATGTAAACACACAAAGCAGGTCTGCACATCTCTGGTAAACACCAGATTTAAAGTGTCTTTAGAGCAGAAACTCAACTAATCAACTAAATCAACCAATCAATTAGTCGATTAAATCGTATGTTAGTGTTAGTCGACTAAGAATTGCCTTGGTCGAGGACCGACCAAGGCAAACTTGCAACAACTTGCACAAATAAACTAAAAGTTTTTAGTATTTCTGAATCTTCAGTGACTTCAACAATAAGAAATTCAAGTTATACAAAAAATTAAAATGCTGCCTGATACATCAATGAAATGAGTCGGCTTTTATTTGTAAGAAATTTGCTAATTTCAAGTATAAATAAACACAATAATGCTTATTGTCCATCAGCAGCAACATCTCGCTTCTTTTTGTTAGAAATTGATTCTTGGAAGTTGTGAATCGATTCAGTCTTAGAAGATAAGAATCTCGATATTTTTTCACCTCGAGTAAAAACCAGAGAATAAAACAGAACTCCACAGAGCAGCTGGATTCTAGACAAGTCAATAAACTTTATAGCAGAACCAGAAATATCCCAAATAAAGGACATCAATCAAAACATTTAGAGGTTATATACTCGAGGCAGGGAGTGACCAAGATGGACAAAATCCTCCATCACAGTGAACGTCACTTTTCTAATGAGGCCAATTTAAAGAGAGTTTATAAGTTGTATAACTAGTCATGTCATCAATGAGTTAATAAGTAATTTACTAATAATTATAGATCAGTTTTAAGTCATTCATAAAAACATTTAGGTTGTCATTTAGTCTTCTTCCTCCTCCACTTAACTTTTGGAAAAGTTTCAGAGAATTTGGTCTAAAATCCAATTTATTATCAACTTTCTAAACATTTACAACTGCAGACTTGAAGGCTTATGAGCAAGTGAGAAACAAATAAAGTTACCAGCATTATTATCAAATAAAGAGGATGGATTTTCACGACCTGGCAACCTAAAACAATTCCCCAAAGCCTACAAAGAAGTCTCCAAAATGCTTCTTCTGTCTGACCGACTGTCCAAACCTCAAATATATTCAGTTTATAGATATACAAGCCACACAAAAGAAGCAAATCATCACGTTTGAGAAGCTGAAACCAGTGAATATTTTTGCGTTTTTTGCTTGATAAATGATTTACAGCTCGTTTTCTGTCAATCAACTAATCGATTGATTGTTTCAGAACAACTCTACTGTCCTAAACAACATGCATTTAACCCTCTGAGACCCACAATAGACCCGTTTTAGCCTTTTTTGGGGGGTCCAGGGGGTCTTTAGGGGGGTCCAGGGGGTCTTTAGGGGGAGATAGCAGGTCAAAAGTAGATGTCACATAGAAGTGGTGTACATCATCTGAAAGCTGGAACCTGGAGACTAATTTGAGATGCAGCTCAGCACTGAGTGTCAAGTTCTTCTAGTCATGAATCAGAATCCCCAATGCACTATTATGTCTCATAAGTTGTTGCAGCAATTTTTTGGGTTGATACCATTTGTTACACAGATTTGGTGCTAAATTTAACAATTTTTTTTACCACTTGAGAATTGATAAAAAATGATCAATAAGTCCTCCAAAATACCACATTAAGACATCAAGACCTTGAGGAACACCAGAGAAAAAGACATGCTGTGATTCGGGATCAAAAACTTTTGACATTTTGGAGATTTCTGCAAGAATTGCCATTTTTTCGGCGATTGGATGACCAAGCACTTCTGTTGTATAAACTGCTCAGAAACCCCCTTATTGTCTGTAAATCAACTAATTGATTAAGATAAGATAAGATAAGATAAGATAGAACTTTATTAATCCCGAAGGAAATTCTTGTGCCAGAGATTGCTCAAAAAATACAAAAAATACAACAAATTACAACGAGTTTCAAGTGTATAAAATACAAGTGTATAAAATAAAAAGGAAAAACGTACTATTTCTAGCACCAGTGCCTAGTAGAATGACAATTTAAGTAAGTAAGTAGCATTAAGTAAAAAGAGTAAATAAGATAAGATAAGTGAAATAGAAAGAAGGTACGGTAAGCTAAAAAACAGAAAAGAGGTAATATTGCACATGATGTACCTGAATATTGCACACAATGAACAGTGATATTGCACATGAGAATGAGAAAGTACTATTGCACTATTAATTGTTTCAGAACAACTCTACTGTCCTAAACAACAAGCGTTTAAAGGAGAAGTCCTTAGTGTATAAAACACATCAGTTATCGGATGATAAACTCACCACACAGTTGGGTCTGAACACAGTTTTCATGGTTGTGAGTGCCCGACGACGGCTGCATATCTCTCTGCTCTATAAGATCTTCTGTCTCCAGTAGGTGTTTGTATTCCTGTGATATTAACCTGAAGATCTTTTTCCCCCCAAACTAAACAACAAAAATAAAATAAAATAAGGGAGGAGTGTCGGCTCTGCAGATAAACTACATCCGTCCTGTCGATGCTCCGCCACCGTGTGTGCGTCCTCGCCGGGTGACACACACTCTCTGAGCCTCCGACAGGCTTTGTCTGCAACTTTTTCTCACACACACATTCCCACAGTGTCCAGACACACACACACACACACACGAAACAGCTGACTGGACCCCCCCCCCCCTTTTGTGAACAAAAGGGGTGAAAGAGAGGGAGGAGGGGAGACAGACAGAGAGAGAGGGGGAGTGGTGGGAGCGTCTGGGAGACACAGATGGGTCAGACGGACGGACAGAATAATGATGAGAGAGAGGGGGGAGGAGAGGCTGAACCTCTCTAAATATATTAAATAATATCAAGGAAGTTAAAGGAAAACTTATCAATACTCACAAAAGTATGAAAATGACCGTTTATAGTAACCAAAGACGTGTGAGTCTGATGGTTTTATGTATAAAACAGGTCAAATATTAGGTCAGAGTGACCTAACCATCTGCTGTCGACTTGTACATTACTTTTAAGAAATGTTATCTTTATTTCAAAGCTGTGCTCCTTCTGCTGGTATGGCGTACTGTTTTTTTGCTTATAGGCGAGATAAATGTGCTATTTTACCATTTTATTTTATTCATTTACTGTTCATTCTTTGATCTGTAATTACACTCTAATCTTACATTTTTTTTTGCGTTTTATTTGGTCATTGTTGAAAACGCAAACCTCCATGTAAATAGATGACTTTTGTTTTTACTGACCTCATCTGATATATTCACATTATATGTATTAATTTTTGTCATGAATTGTCTATGTTGTGTTTTTCATTATGTGGTTACTCTGTACACGCGACATCTATTGCACGTCTGTCCATCCTGGAAGGGGGATCTCTCCTCTGCCGCTCTTCCTGAGGTTTATAACATTTTTCCTCCCTGTTAAAAGGGTTTTTTTGTGGTTAAGTTTTTCCTTAGCCGATGTGAGGGTTGCATTGTGAAGGACAGCGGGTGTTGTATCCTGTACAGATTGTAAAGCCCCCCGAGGCAAATTTGTGATTTGTGATTTTGGGCTATACAAATAAAATTGATTTGATTTGATTTGAATATTAAAACTAAATATGATTTAATATCATTAAAGAGATGCTCCACTGAAAAGCTGATGGGATAATCAACCATTTTACCAATAAATTGACAGAGAAGTATGTTGTGTTGTGAAAGGGAGAGTTTAGTTTAGAGTCTCCTGGTGAAAGTCTGGTGTTTTTTGACCTCCGACCTCCGACCTCCTCCCTACTCCTCCCGCTCTTTATACTTCCTGGTTCACAATTACGTGGATTACATACGAGTTGACTTTTTGCTGATCATCAGCGAAACAAGGCAAAAGTGAGCATACCCCCGCTCACTGCTTGACCTCTAAAGTAGGACCAAATGTTTTGCCCTTTTGGAACTAATGTAAATGAAATTGAAGTAAAAAAAAATCATAGTTTTTGGCCAAAATTCTAAAAAATTTGGTCACCCTGGACTTCTAACCCCCAGAAGGCACAACTAGACCTCACTGCCAACCATCATACCAAATTTGAAGTTCATTTCACAAACTGTTGTGTGACTGAGCGTCACATTTACCCCCAAAAAACATATCTGCTAAGTGTCAGATGAACCTCCTTCTGAGATCTGCAGCTGATAACGTTGACGATAAATGACGATAAAACTATTAAATTGTTTTAGACATTTTAAATTTAGTCCAATTGTTTAACAAAACCCCGAATGTTTTTTGTTTGTTTTAATTCATCTTTTCATTTCCTTACATTTTATAATTTATTTTTATATTATTTTTATACTGTAAAATATTTTTTGCATAATTGTAATGAAAAATCGGAACATGCGAGTCTCGAACTTTTGAAATAAAATATTAAAAAGTATTTAGAAAAAAAAAAAAGTTGACGATAAATAACTCTCTTTACACGATCTCTTTTCTTTTTATTTCTTATTCAGTTTTTCCGAGTTGTTCCTTCACAGTTTAAGGCAGTTTATATGTATATTTTAATATGCTGTAGGAATGCTAAAAATGTCTAAATTTAAAGTATATGGTGTACAGCAAATGACCTCAGGACGAGTCTGTCTGTGGCTGTAATCTTTGAGAGTTCATAACCTACAGCAGACAGTCACATGCTCCACTTCCACTTTTACACTTCCACTTTTAATATGTGAATTCTGCGCCTGTTTGAAGATCAGATATTTCAATTATTGAAAGAAAGAAAATTATCGTCGTCACTATATTTACTGTTATAACAGAGGAAAGGATGGAGTGAAGGAAGGAAGGAAGGAAGGAAGGAAGGAAGGACGCTAAGGAGAGAAACAAGACGAGGAAACATAAACAGACTAAACTAATGAAACGTAAACAGATCACATTCCTCTGCTTATTAAAGAGAACTGTTATTGTAAAAGGCAAACGGGAACACGGCGTGATGCCAGCTTCGCCATCTGTGTGCGTGTGTGTGTGTGTGTGTGTGTGTGTGTGTGTGTGTGTGTGTGTGCGCGTGTGTGTGCGTGTGTGTGTGCTGACAGCTTGTCCGTCAGCTGCTGCTGAACTTCGTCTTTCAGCCAAAACACTCCCACGACTCTCTTCTCTCTCTTCTCTCTCTCTCTCCTTCTTCCTCGTCTGTCTCTCGTCTTGTTTTCCTGACGTTATAACAGATGACATCACCGACGCAACACTTTGATTTGTCATCGTGACATTATGAAACGACTTGCTCTATCATCTCCTCCTTTGGAAATCCAAATGACTAATTTTACCTTTATTTGATAATCTTTACGTGTACATATTTGTGTTATTTTCATATTTGTATGTAATTATTTTATATTTAATATGTAATGCTACAGTATCCATGGGAACGATTGAGCTCTAAAAGCTCATCACTAGGGGGGGGAACAAGTCAGACTTGTATCTCTCAGGTGAACGGCTGTTCTGAAGTGCTTGTTGTACGCAAGTAAATGAATCTCGAATCAACATCGGAGCGGTTTGTGGTACGAAACAAAGTTAACGGGGCCGTTATGAACTGTGTACAGAGGAAGGAAACAGAAGAAAGACCTCCCGTTACATGGAGGAAATGAAAAAACAGAAGTTAAACTGATAGAGCTAACAGTGTTAACCTGGGGGGTAACACAAAATAAACTTCCGTTTTCACAGGAAGTTAGGTTTAGGCAACACAACCACTTAGTTAGGTTTAGGAAACGCTCGTGGTTGACGTTAACTTCACTGACTAGAGACAAAATAAGTCAACGTTACTTTTAGTTTCACACGGGACACAAACAGCGGTCTCCGATGCCGAGGCGCGCTGACCAAACGGCGATATTTGACGAGCTGGGAGTGAGAACAGGTCGCCGTCGTCTAGAGAACGTTTCAACAGAATTGCGTCGCTAGGCAACAGCTTGGGTCCATGTTTACTTCCTGTCAGCTGACGTCATTCACATCCATTGCAACAGGAAATAAACTAGGACACATTGTTTATGTTTAAAACTATGAAATGGTCTTAATTACACTTGTGCATAAAGATGGTATTTTATTAAACGTTACATCATGAACCCCTTTTATTACATGTTCCACCCAGTTTTGATGCTTTTATTTATTATTATTATTTCATTAGTTATTAGATCATTAATCACACAGAGCGACAGGTTTTTTTTTGCAGTTTTGAGGAAATTTAATAAAAACATTTGCTGTTTCCATCCAGCGTCTCTGGTTTGATGAGTCATAAGAAAAAGAAAAATACTTCCTGACTGTGTGTGTGTGTGTGTGTGTGTGTGTGTGTGTGTGTGTGTGTGTGTGTGTGTGCGTGCACGCCTGCAGTAAAACTCGTCAGCTCCCAAATGGAGAGGTCAACAGGTCAGTCAGCAGACCTTCTCTCCTCCTTTTTTCCTGTCCTTTCTTATTTTTCACGCTCTCCCCTTTTCTCTCTATTTCTTCTTCCTTCTCTTTCATTTCCCTCCGTTACCTCACTCCTTCCACTCTGCACACTAACAGGGAAATAATCCTCCTGTGTTGTGTTTCCATGCAGATGTTCGGCACATTGGAAGCGAGTTTCCAAAAGTAGGTGCAACAAGGTTACATAATAATATCGATACACCATTTTTTTCCACACTAGCGAAGCAGAAAAACATTTTTTTTTTGTTCAAGAGGAATAAAAATGTTCTTCCTCTTCTTTCTCTCTTCCTCAGCCTTTTCTCTCCCTCTCTTTATTCCTTGTCCCTACTTCTCTTCCTTTCAATTTCAGGTTTTTTTTTGGTACGACAAAATCCTTTTCAAAGCAAATGTGTTGTGCAGATGCAGAACGGTGAAAAACATCCTTAAGGCCAAAACATGCTTCAGTGAAGAGACACAATAACACGGAGTCATACTGCACTCACTGAGCTCATTTCTGTAACATTTATACACCAAAAATGTGGACAGAAAAATAGAAATAAAATACTGAATGCATATTATATGCATTCAGTATTATAAATATTTATATTTATAATAATTCTTTATGAATGCAGGCATTTATTTCAGTTACTTTCTCCAACTTTTCTTTTTCTGCAAATGTTTTATTCATTTAAACAGAGTTTCTCTACATGATGATCTTAAAGCTTTTTTTTAAAGGGTTCCCTACTCTGCCAGGAATAAATTAAATTGTTGTATTTATTCATTTCTTTTTGTTTATGATTCTTATAAAAGCATTCATATCTGTCTTTTAAAACAGTCCTGTGCTTTTTTTTTTAATTCACAACATGTAAACTGGTGAACATGATCTCAGAAAAGAAAAGCAGAGGACATGACATGATGCTGTTTGTTGATATGTTCGTCCTGAACTGTTTAATCAAGCCAGAGACAATTTTCCGCTTTGTTTCAAACGTCCACCAAACGGCGATTTGTTGTTTAACTGCTCTCGTGTGAACGTCTCCGCACATTAAAGACAAACAGTCGAAGAGGTTTTATTTCCTACTAACTGAGACATTTACTGACATTACATGCTGCTGTTGGTTTGGACACTGAGAGCGCAAACTCACCAAGTTTTGGAGGGATTATTGATCATTTTTATCAATTCTCCAGACCATCATATACTTCTATCATAATGTTCTAAGCCCTTATACACTAGAACAACTTGACACACAGTGCTGAGCAGCATCTCATATTAATCTCCAGGTTCTCAGCTTTCAGATGATGTACACAACTTCTATGTGACATCTACTGTTGATCTGCTATCTCCCCCTAAAGACCCCCTGGACCCCCCTAAAAATGACTAGAACGGGTCTATTGTGGGTCTCAGAGGCTTAATATACAGTATACATGTTCCTGCTCTGTGCAGATTACTGACCTCATCTGACAGGACTTACAGTTCTTTTAACTTGTGCAACTTAGAGGAAAACAACAACAAAAAAATACATAAAAACAGGTTCACTTCTCGGCTCTGTAGCTTGAGAGGGACCGCTGATCTGTTCCCTCCCTCTGCGGTGGTGTCTAGACAGGACGAGCTGTAAGCCTGGCGGGCGAGCAGACACTCCATGGTTAATCTAAAGCAATTAGCTCATTTGTCATCCGCTGCCTGCTCTCCGTCTATCCTCCTCCTCCTCCTCCTCCTCCTCCTCCTCCTCCTCCTCCTCCTCCTCATGCATTCAGCTAAAGGTCACCGGCGGTCATTGCCGAGTCAGATGGCTCAGAGAGAGCAGACAGACAGAAGGGGGAGGTCAGGAGAGGAGGAGGGAGGATATGAGGATAGGAGAGAGGGAGGAAGAAAAGATGGTGGGAAGGAAGGAGGGAAAAGGATGGAAAGAAGGAAGGGAGGATGCAGTTAAGGAAGGAGGAAGGAAGGAAGGATGCTGGAAGTCAATCAGAATTAGGGCTGCTGAGAAAGAGTCAGTCTATATAAGGAATAAATGCTGCACGACGATTCATGTTTTTTTCCATTCATTTTGAATCCTATGGAGGAAGTAACATGCCAAAATCCAAAATAAATATATGGCTCGATAAATAAATAAATAAATGACATTAAATGTAGCAAAAATAATATTAAAAATAAATTAATTCCCTTATTTATTTACTCTTCTGTTTAAATTTTTCCTTTTATTTATTTATTTATTTATTTTTATTAATTTTAAATTTACTTATTTATTTTTTATTCATTCGTTTATTTTTGCATTTTTTTTTATTTATTTATTTTTGCACTTATTTCTTTTTATATTTATTTTTAAATGTATGTATTTATTCATGTTTTTGTGCATTTATTTATGTATTTATTTTTGCATGATTTTCCTTTGACATTTCACCCCTTATTTATCTCCCCAAACTTGTATTTTCTTTTTACATTTTTTTTTTAAATTTCCATCTCATTATGCAAATGAGGTAGCTGTCACTCAACACTCAATAAATTAAAAAATAAAAGCAAAAATAAATATATACATTTAAAAATGAATAAAAATAAATACATAAATAAATAAAAGGGAAAATTAAACAATGGTAAATTAATAAGGGAATTAATGCAAAGATAAATAAATAAAGAAGCAAATTAAAACAGTTTAGTTTAACTGTCAAGATTTATTTTTAATATTATTTTTGCTATATTTAGAGACACATTTATTTATTTATTTATCAAGTAATTTATTCATTTATTTTAGATTTTTGCAGGTTCTCCACAACTGCGAGGAGAGGATGAGACAGGACAGATGTGGCCAATCATCCAGTAGTTTATAATAATGCAGAGCAGTGAGGATACAGTCATTTCATACAGGAGACGATGCAGATAGCAGACTGCTACTGTCACTGAGACTCCAGTCTGCGCTGTAGTTCACTTCACTTAGACAGAGTTACATAAGTTTTTCTTTGGTGTCTCCACTTGTGTCTGCTGCACCAGCCCGACAGAGCTGACTCACCTGGACGTCGACTGGAACAACCTCCACATCTGCTTCACTGTATAATCAGCTGTGTCTCTGCACCACAGCGTCAGTAATTACAGTTAAATCACAGCAGACTGGACTGAACTCTCTCCAGGAGGTCTGTCTGACTTTGATTCACTTAAAAAAAACTCCCCAAAACACGTCAGTGTGTTTGTGAGCGACAGAAATGTTCCGACCTGCTATATCACTTTGCAGGAAGTTTCATAAACAGACTGCACATGTTGCAACGGATCCTCATATGATATCTTACGGAAAGTTATTTCTCATTTTTCGTGTGTTTTCCCACGAATATCAAGCAACACAACGTGTCAATTTCCACTCGTAACATGCATACAGTCTTTTCAAAATAAACTTCACAGGACACTACTTAGTAAGGTTTAGGAAAAGATGGTGGTTTGGGTTAAAATAACTCTAGAAGTGCTGTAATTTAAGTATGTAATTTACGTGACAAATAAATCAACGTTGACTTCAAGTTGAATTTCTGTGTGAAGGTTTTTGACCTTCCGATCCACCCCGACCTCCTCCTATACGCACCATTCGTCGCTCTTTATACTTCCTGGTTCACGATTACGTGGATTAAATACAAATTGATTTCAACACATATATATATATACACGAACTACAGTGCATTACTTTTCGTGGGTACAGTGACACACAACTTTCAACAACGTATTTTTCGTGCGTTTTCCTACGAATGTCCGGCAACACGTGACGCACCTGACAATTTCCACTCCAGTTTTTTCAAAATAAAACTAGGAATAGATCGACTTGGTTAGGTTTAGACAACAAAACTACTTACTTAGGTTTAGGAAAAGATGGTGGTTTGGGTTAAATTAACACCGGAATTGCTGTAACTCATGTACGGAAGTTACATGACAAATAAATCAACCTTGAAAGGTCCTTACAGAGGGGATTTAGGATTGTCGGACATTTTTCTGAATTTTTTTTTTTATTTTACAGAATTTTTTCGGACATTTTTCAGACATTTTTTTGACTTTTTTGATTTTTTTTCTGACTTTTTTTTTTGACATTTTACGGAATTCTTCGGACATTTTTCAGACATTTTTTTGACTTTTTTTCAGAGATTTTGTGACTTTTTTTCGGATATTTTCGGATACATTTTCAGACTTTTTCTGGCATTTTTTTTTTTACTTTTTTTCTGACATTTGTCAGACATTTTTCGGACCTTTTTAGTCCACCTTTTTTTTTTCCGTTTTCCTATGAATGTCCAGCAACACGTGTCAATTTCCGCTCGTTACATGCATACGGTCTTAAATCAACGTTGACTTCTGGTTTCACACGGGACATGAACATGGGCGAAAGTGTTGGGTTTTTAGACCCACCCGTCCACCTCCTTCCGCTCTTTATACTTCCTGGTTCATAATTACGTGGATTACATACAAATCAGTGCATATCTCAGTAAAAAGGGGAAAAATATAAGTTTAAACATTTTCTCTTCTTTTTTTTATTATGCCTGATTTTAGGCATAATTTTAAAAAAAAAAAACGAATCTATGAGAGAAGGAGAGAGAGAAAAGAAGTAGAAAGAAATGATTCAGGCAGGCTGGAAGAAAAAAGACTAAAGGAGAGAAGAAAGGTGGAAACAAGGAAAGAGAAAGATTTAAAACATTAATGATGGAAAGAGAAGAAAGGGAGAACAGGAAGGAGAAAAGGGCAGGAAGAGAGAGAGAGAGAGAGAGAGGGAGAGGCTGCTAATTCCTCCCTCTCTGCTTTCTCAGTCCTGGGATGACTCGACAGTCTGGTAGTCAGAAATAGCTCAGACAGCTGTGTGTGTGTGTGTGTGTGTGTGTGTGTGTGTATGTGTGTGTGTGTGTGTGTGTGTGTGTGTGTGTGTGTGTGTGTGTGTGTGTGTGTGTGAGTGAGAGAGAGAGTTATAGGTCATAGGTGCACACTATTTGCTTGCCTGCCAATTTCCATGAGAAAGGCTATAGGGGGTGGAAGTGGGGGGGGGGGGGCACGCACACACACACACACACACACACACACACACACACACACACACACACACACACACACAGAGTCCATTGACTTTGGGAGTCTCGGTCACGGTGCAGCCAACAAGTGTGGGAACTTTGGTCCACAAAACTCCCACTACTGGTTCCAACAGTGGGAAAATGGAGAGGGAGGTGTGTGTGTGTGTGTGTGTGTGTGTGTGTGTGTGTGTGTGTGTAGTTGTGTGTGTAGTTGTGGGGGTCAATTATTATCCCGTCCTCATGTTTCTGTCTCCTTTCTGATTCTCGTCTATCTTCGATCTGATTCTCTTCACACTGACTACGTTTACATGCGAAAAATATTACAGTTTCTGCTCTTATTCTGCAAAAGACGATATTCCTACTAATCTGTTTACATGTCTAATGAACATGAATATTCCACTAATATTCACGTTTACATGATGTCCCAGATGTCACATAGAAGTGGTGTACATCATCTTAAAGCTGGGAACCTGGAGATTAATTTGAGATGCAGCTCAGCTCTGTGTGTCAAGTTGTTCTAGTCATGAATCAGAATCCCGATGCTCTATTATGTCTCATAAATTGTTGCAGCAATTTCTGGGTTGATAGCATTTGTTCCACAGATTTGGTGCTAAATTTAACCATTTTTTTTTTAACCACTGTAGAATTGATAAAAATGATCAATAATCCCTCCAAAATACCACGTTGAGACACCAAGACCTTGAGGAACACCAGAGAAAAAGACATGCTGTGATTTGGGATCAAAAACTTTTGACATTTTTGGAGATTTCTGCAAGAATTACATTTTTCGGTGATTGGATGGCGAGAACTTCTGTTGTGTAAACTGCTCAGAAACCCCCTTATTGTCAATCTAGCTAGGAAAGCCTTCCATCCTCTGAATGCTCTAGGTCTCTAGTTTGATCCATCCATCCTCTGAATGCTCTAGGTCTCTAGTTTGATCCATCCATCCTCTGAATGCTCTAGGTCTCTAGTTTGATCCATCCATCCTCTGAATGCTCTAGGTCTCTAGTTTGTGGCTGTAAAGTTTCATGAGGCTGTGATTATCCTAGAGGTCACCACAGGTCATTTTATACAGTGAGGTCAATGAAATGTCTCCTATGGGGACTAACATCATCACACATGAATACAGTTGGACTCATTGGAGTTTTAGCTTTGCATTTTACGACGATTCTTCCCAACTTTGGAGCGTTTTTTAGCCTATTTTTAGTTTCATATGATATCTGTATCCACTCCAGCTCTAAAGCTGAACCTGATGGAGCCTATGACAAACAGTAAAGTTGGTCTCAGGAGGTTAACCGAGGAACTAGAAGCTCTTTGGAACTGCTTTAAAAATTGTTATATAAACAAAGTTTATTATTATTATTATTATTAGATACCAAAAAGAGTGTTGTGTTTTAAATCTAAGAGTTTTAATGCTTTTAGTAACCACAATAAGCAGTCTGGCCGTAGCTTTAAAAGAATAAGAAATAAAACAACTAAAATTTAAATAGAAGTCTGGTGGAGACAAAACACAGACAAAAGCAAACGACACACCGAGCGCTGTAATGGTCATTAATGTTAACGAGGGAAACAGGGAGAGGATGTAAAGTCCAACACACACACACACACACACACACACACACACACACACACACACACACACACACACTGTGTACTAGCTGACCTGCAGAGCGTTCTGTCTGAAACGTATGAAAATCAAACCTCATTATCAGCTGCTTGTCTGGCTCTGTGTGTGTGTCTGTGTGTGTGTGTGTGTGTGTGTGTCTGTGTGTGTGTGTGTGTGTGTGTGTGTGTGTGTGTGTGTGTGTGTGTGATGCTCATTAGAATTCTAGCCAGAAGGAGCTAGACTACCCTTGTCGTCTCGCACCCCCGCACACACACACACACACAC
>CAKAOJ020000484.1:175000-293620 GCA_916701645.2 Sebastolobus alascanus
ACGTTGTTGAAAGTCGTGCTGAGCGTCACGAAAATAAGAAAGGGAAATTCATGTCTATGTACACGAATCAAATAGATAAAAATTTGTGAGTATTTCATGACGTCACACATTGATTTGTGGACTGCTGTTTTAATTAACTTTGATGAAGTGAAAACACACTGAAAGGGTTAAAGCTCTACGACAAAAACACGGACAACTCCCAGACCGGACAACGCCGTGGTAGCGACCTGCCAATCACAAGGTAGCCCCGCCCTAAAGCATCCCCTGCTTTATGGTCTATCTGACTCTAAATGGGATCATAATTTACTAAATGAACATCATGCTGTATTGAAGAAGACTTGAAACTAGTGATTGAGACCATAAACTCATGTTTACAATGTTTACTGAGGTAATAAATCAAGTGAGAAGTAGAAGCTCATTTTCTCAGAGACTTCTATACAACCAGAGGAGTCGCCCCCTGCTGGTTATTAGAGAGAATGCAGGTTTAAAACACTTCAGCTTTGGCTTCACTTCAGTCCAATATTCATTCTGTTTCGTCCTCCACCAGATTTAATCAATGAGCCCTTTATCACCACAAACATTTTGTGCATACTTGTGCAGTAACATTCACTACATTCCTGCAGGTCTGCAGATGAAAAGTACATCATGCTCTTCTACTTCCACATGACACTATATGAGCACAATGCGTGGCATCATCTTTTCTGGGACTAATTGACCGTTTAGTCTATAAAATGTCAGAAAAGTTCCCAGAGTCCAGGGTGAAGTCTTAAAATTCCTTTTTGTTTTTTTTATCCGACCAACAGCCCAAAACACAAAGATATTCCACTGACATTACATCATAGTTTTCCAAAAAGCTCAGGTTTCCCCCGTCAACGTTAACATGTACAGTAAGGCCGCTGTGTTCAGATTTATTCACTCAGGAGAATAAAAGCTCAGTTTTGGGGGTTTGAAAAACATCAGCTTAAGATAGGTTTCCACCAAAAGTTCCCCGGACTTTAATAATCGTTAGGTTTCGTCTCACTGCGACGACGATATTTACTGATACATGTTTGATGTAACGAATGAAACGCAGCGGAGGAAAGTGAAAGAGCGTCTGTCTCCACAGTAAATCATCTGTTGACTGTTTGATGGTTATTTATTTGTGCTTTAGAACGAGCACCGCCGCGCTACGTCTCCCTCTTCTAACGTTAACGCTCGCCCTCGCCATCTCTCTCCCCTCTTTTTCCTCTCTGCCGGGAATCCAACAGCAGAGTCTAACTTTACGTTCAATGTTATCAAACTAAGAGAAATGTTCTCCCCTCGTCCTGAAATGGTCCTAAATCGATCCTAGAGTACTTCCTTTATGAATGAAGCGTGCATCCCTGCAATCTCCACCCTAAAATCTCCAGTACTTTCAGAAGGTACTGCGCCCTGATCAGAGCCTTTTTGGGGGGTAAAATGGCCCCAGAACTTATTTTAGACCCCGGTCCATGCGGTCAAAAATGAGTTCCTCAAAAGGTTCTTAGTTCCTGCGGTGGAAACGGGCCTTTAGTGTAGACAAAGGGGCCGAGAAGGAGTGAAAAAAAGATGTGTTTTCGGATGTAACCTTAATAAACAAACAGCGTTATTGTGATCAAATGTTATTCTGATGTGTACTTTCATGTACTCTGTGCCCTAAAACCATCAAATAAGGTTGACTGCTGTGTTTGTGTGCTGTTCTAGCCTGCTGCTCTGTCTAGACACACTGCAGTGTGTGTGTGTGTGTGTGTGTGTGTGTGTGTGTGTGTGTGTGACGGTCAGAGAGGTTGTTGACGTAGAGCTGGAGCTCGGTGTGTGTCGGTCTGGTGTTTATAATGCTTGTGCATTGTGTCTCTCTGTGTGTTTGAATACTTGAATGTATAATGATCATTTTTATTAATATAAACAGAGAGGCGGGGTCACAGTGTGTTTGTGTGTGTGTGTGTGTGTGTGTGCGTGCGTGCGTGCATGTGGATGCAAATGTTGTGTTCCCAGCTGTTTCCTATGGGCCGGAGGGCAAAGTGAGGCAGACGCAGTCCTCTCTACAAGTCTGTGTGTGTGTGTGTGTGTGTGTGTGTGTGTGTGTGTGTGTGTGTGTGTGTGTGTGTGTGTGTGTGTGTGTGTGTGTGTGCGTGCAGGGGTCAAGCCCACGGTCATGGACGTCTATGTCATGTGTTTCGGGGGGATCAGACTGAAGTGTCTTTTGTCTAGACTCGGTCTCGCCGTCAGAACCGGACCAGCTGACTGTGACGTCCCGATGATGTAAGATACACGTGTATATATATATATATATATATATATATATATATATAATATTAAAAGAACAATAAAAGTGTGTCACTGTGTCAGGAACATGTCAACACTACTCAGATCATCTGCAGTGAAGATCCTATTTTCTGCCACAACATGTAGGAACGGACTTCAATAGGTAACACTTTACTTTAACACTATACTTTATAATAATGCAGCTGTAAGCAGATATCAGGACATTTGTCACTAAACTCTCCCATGAAGACACATTTAATATTAGTGCAACTGCGTTACAATATTGTCATTCATTAGCTGTTCATATATGGAGGACGGAACCTGCCAAAATAAAAAAAATAAATAAATAAATGATTCGATAAATAAATAAATATGTCATTAAATGTAGCAAAAATAATGTAAACAAATAATGTAGTCTTTAATTAATTGATAAATGAATTGATATTTATATGTTATTTGTTTCCTTTATTTTTTTATTCTCCTGTTTATTTTCCCTTTTATTTTTGCTACATTTAATGACATATTTATTGATTTATTGAGCCATTTATTTTGGATTTTGGCAGGTTTCGTCCTCCAGATCAACAGATCACTTGCCACAGAAGGAGTTATAATTGTTGACAAATACATTAATAAATGCTTATATCTGCGTACAAGTACATTACAGTGTGTTATAAACCATTTATTTAATGCTTATATGTGTTAACCTTGTTAACACATATAAGCGTGTTCATCGTGATTCATCGGCTTATTTTGTTAAAAAGAGAAAACTTTATTTTTCTAAACTAAAGTGTCACAAAACAAATGCTGGCACTGATGCTGAAAAATGTCAAACAATACCCGGAGCTCTCAAAATGTAAACTCAACGTGCATATTTAACATGTTTGGAGCCGGTGCAACGGGAAGTAAACTACAGTCAAATATTACCAAATAATACAAATACACACTTCCACAACCAGCCAACGACCCCCCCCCCCTCCTCCTGCCTCCTCCTGACCTGACCCTTGACCTTTGCCCTCCCAGACACCCAGACTGCCTCACTTCACCCCCTCTCGCCGCAGATGCGCAGCAACGTTGGTTTCATATGCAAAAATAAAAACCTGCATCAACACAACAAGCATTTGCATATACATACATCTGAATATCTGAATCTGTAATAGCAATTATAGCACACATATGTGCAGACTGAACCTCTCATGGCGTCTGCTCAGAGTTCTTATTTCTTTCTTATCATGTAATAACATTAAAATAGATATGTATTTGAAGGCTACTCTAAAATAAAATCCTTACAATTAAAATCAGTTAATGAAAAGGAACAACAGATGGTCCTTAATAAAGAGAGGAGGAAGGTGCAGCTACTCTTCATTTAAACACTGCAGCACAAACAAACATTTAGTTGGAGATGAACTACGTGAATATCTTTTTTCTTCTAACAGACAAAACCTACTACAACACTGTGCAGAAGCACATTCTGGTTCAGACTAATTCCTGAAAGGCTGCAGACATTTTGTTTAGAAAGCCAAATGGTTGATGGTCACTCTCTTTAACACTCTAAGCTCTGTGATGCAATCGACTATAATGACCTTCAGGCTCAACAATAACAAAAGCAGAGAAGGACATTTTAGACTCAGAAGAAGGTCCATTTAAGGTCGCTGAAGCTGAAAGTAGAGGTGATACTTTTCCTTGGAAAATAACTTAAATCTATTATCAAATAGTTTGACTCATCAATCATAGTTTATTCCAGTTCAAACCACTTTAAACACATTCAAATATACCTCCATTTTTCAACAGACAACCTGACATTTATGATTTATTCAACGTTAGCAGACGAGGGCTGAAATCATTCTCTGGTTAGTCTGGAGACTTGAAACCCAGAACGTAATATCCTCTTAATACCCAAAATAAATGAGGAATAGATCCACAACTACCAGGTCTACATGCATGATCTTGGTCTCTATGGATAGGTAAGACCTCAGAGAATTCATCCCCAGTGTCAGTAACATTGTGACTGCTACTATGCCTGAGTAAACTGTGATGAACCAAAGGAAAAATGTTTAAAATGTTTTCTAGATCAGACAGTGGATAACACCATTATATAATGATGCCGTGCACAGAGATGCCACTGAATTCATTCAGCAGCTCCTCGACCAAAGCAGATATAAATAACACAAAGCACATAGATTCTACAAAGGTTTTAGTCAGGATAGGACCAGGAGGACTCTCCATTTGGACCACTTGGATACCCAAAGTGTGCCAGATGGGTTTTCTACCTCTTAAAAGGGAATCTGGCTCTAAAATACTCCTGATATCCACTACAGGAGGCTATGTGCACAAAGTGGAGGCTTTGGCCATGACATTTACCCTGTGCATCAGCACATTCTACCATTGTGCACAGTAGAAAATCAATAAAAAAACAACTACTTTGTATAATTTGGACTCCAAATGGAGTAGATTTATTATAATAATGAAATATGATGAAGTAAAACTTAGATAATAACAAATAAGATCAGTAACAATGTAAATAAGAGAACAAAAAGTCAAGTATGTACATTCAATATAAAAACGGTCAAACAAACATTGTTTGGACAAAATCCATTTGAAATGTTGTTTTAGTAGCGATAAGGCCTCGTCTTTTAGAAACTATTCAGAAAAAAAAAGACCAACACAGCATTTTATGAAGTTTTTAAAGGCAGTGTTTTACACACAGCTCAGCTGAACCCGGTACCGCGTCCGTCGGGTAAGAGAGGATATGGCACTTAAATGCACTAAACGGTGGAATAATCGGTAGAATACTCTATAAAATAATCGATAGCTGCAGCCTTGTGACTCTAAGCTCTTACTGAGTGAATAACAAAAAGCCAAAAGACACTTTTTACTTCACATTTAACATTTAGAAACTAGACGATCCTACGCCATCCTCCCCCGGCCCAGACTAATTACTGGAAGACAAGACACAGTTGTGTTGAACTACATCTACAGACTACAATTGAAGTATTTAGAAGAAACCAGACGTCCATACTGGGATTTTTTTTTCTGCCTCCAGACCAATTAATGAAAAACAAGAGACGATCTATTCCACATTGTCGCATGACTCTCTATGCATATAGCAGGCAGACAGTCGGTGGCTTTATTTATAGCGCAGCCTCTCGGTCCTCAGACGGCCTCTGTATGGATTTATTCACACTGCCAGACAGACGTATAGGGTCGGCTCTGACTTCAGACTAATTAATGGGACAATAAGGGTCCAACAGACTACCAGGGCCTCAGCTGAACACTGTCTTGTATGCAGATGATATGCAGAGAGCACACACACACACACACACACACACACACACACACACAACCCCCAAAGTGATGATGACCTTGACCCCCAGACGCACACGCTGCATGCATCTACATATATGCATATACCACGATGAAGACTTCTGTGTGTGTGTTATTGGTGTCTAGACCCAGAAGCAATGAAAAGCTGAGGGGATGAATGAGAGGCATGAAGGAAGCAAGGAAGAAGGATGTGAGCAAGGAAGGAAGGAGGTCAGGAAACAGTATGTTTTTCCCAAAACAGTATTCCCATTGAAAATGTTTCTTTTTTAATTCTGCACACTACAAAACATCTCTACCTCAGTTCTTATCCTGCATTATATTCCATATCTGACATTTCTTAATATCTGTTTCTCCTATATTTTATTATCCAGCACTACATCACTTTCTGCACTACATTCACTTTTTCTTTAAATAGTCCTGTATCTCAGTTGTTTTTACCCTGCACTATATACATCTTTAACAGTTCTTCTGCACATTGCATATTTTGTTTTATACTCTGTATTACTTACATGTGTCTTGTTACTACTTGTGTCGTTTTACTAATATGTGTACTACTCACCTTGTGACGTTTTTACTAACATGTGTACTACTTACCTGTGACGTTTTTACTAATATGTTTGCACCATGGAACTGTGATGCTGGATACTTGAATTTCCCTCGGGATCAATAAAGTTACTATCTATCTATCTATCTATCTATCTATCTATCTATCTATCTATCTATTTAATGATATCTTCAGTTTTTGTTAACATAGAAACACTTTGTCTCTGAGAAATCTGGTATTGGTGGGTGGTTCTATATAGATACTACAATACCCATGAGCCTCTGCTGCTAATGCCAAGGAGAAGAGAAGAACAACACTGCGCCACAGTTGCTGAATTCATTAAAAGTTGACCCAAAATTTAAAGCTAGTTCGAGGAACTTTAATTTTGTGTTGATTTTGTTTTCATTGAGACTGTTCCATAACCAGTTAAAAGTTTCTCACAGTAACTTTAAAAGCCACAGATTGTGTTTTTAATTTTGTCAACACCGTTATCTTTAGCTTCCAACCGCCATTAGCAGAATTTTAAGCTCTGTGATTGGACGTTTCTTGCCGAAATGCACCTTGGGAGTTGTAGTTATGCTATGGGAAAAAATGAATTGGGACAGAAAGACAGTAGGTTCTCAGCAGAACCAAAGAACGTATATAACGCCAAGAAGTGAAAGTCCATTGCAGCAGAGCTACGCTTCCGCCATTTTGGACTGAAAGCGACTACCGGACGCCAGTAAAACATCCGCCTACAAAGTGAAAAGTAAAACTAAATTATTTCTATTCTATTGTCGTATTCTACGAAATGGTCTGTGTTAAACAATGAAATATTATAAATATAATAAGTGTTTTCAGTCCAAAATGGCGGCAGAGTTTCGTCTCTTTGACAGAACTCAAACAACTGAACAGGGACAGTCATCTGGAGACGCTCCTTCCTGCATCAACAGCTACTGTTAGACTGGCTTTACTGCTGGCAAACAAAGGCAAACAAAGAGAAGGCAGCTATCGGTGGATAAATCATTTCTTCGGAGACAAATTACTGGTTTATCGTACTCGAGGATTATAGCGAATCTGGTTCTGGGACGACGCCAGCTGTCAATCAGAGAACAAAAAACAAACACAAAAGACAGATTTTGATCCACTTCTGTAAACACGCATCACGTCTACAGCATAATAACAGGCAAAATGTAGAAGAGAATGATTTATATATTTTTTTACAAATCCTCTCTCAACTATCACATCACACACACAAAAACACAGACAGGAAACGAATAGACAAACGCAGACTAACACATGTGCACACACTCACACACACACACACACAGAGTAGTGAGACAGCCAGACAGAGAGGTTTACATAATAAGTCTAGGAGGACAGCCAGAACAGACTCAATCATTTAATTTCCATGATTCACTGAGTGAGAGAGAAACCGAGACGCAACGAGGAAAGAAAGAGAACCAATCAATGAGAAGTAAAACACAAAAAGACATGAAACACCAACGCTGCTGAAGAACTGAATAAAATATCACTCTGATTTCACTTTTAGTTTCAGGAGCGCTGGCATGGATCTGTTAAAACATCTCTTCCATAAGTACATTTACTCAAGTACTGCACTTAAGTACAATATTGAGGTACTTTCCATTTTATGTCACTTTATACTTCTACTCCACTACATTTTGGAGGCAGATTGCAGATTCAGATCATCAAAACAAAAAAACAACTAAATTATGATGTATTATTATAACTACCCAGCAGTATATAAAGTATAATTAAAATTAATTTAATGAATATTAAGCTGCAACATTAAAGTGATGAACACATTAATACATCATTAACTATAATTCAGTAATTTTAAGGTCCTGACACAGCAAGCCGAACGACGGCCGTCGGACAGTTTGGTGCCGTCGCTGAGCGCTTTTCGGACGAAATTAGTCTGATTGGCTGTTCAGCTTAAACCAATCAGTGCACGAGAAGAGAAACGGACGTGAGGAAAGCAAGCCAACGAGTAACGTCAAGAGGAAAAACACAGAAGACTCTTCTAATCTCATCTGATCGTTCCAACACACGGATATTTTCACAGCGACATGAACATCTGGAATGAAGCTAAGTGGTGAGTGAACGAAAACGCCGCTTCGTTTCATGTACGTATCATAACAACGGCTTCTATATCCGCCGTCCTCGGTCTTATGACAGGCATTAACGGTCTGCAGGACAGTTAATGCAAACAGTGCACTTTAATAGACTGAGCCACTTTAACTTTAATTCTGCACACTACAAAACATCTCTACCTCAGTTCATATCCTGTATTATATTCCATATCTGACATTTCTTAATATCTGTTTCTCCTATATTTTATTATCCAGCACTATATCACTTTCTGCACTACATTCACTTTTTCTTTAAATAGTCCTGTATCTCAGTTGTTTTACCCTGCACTATATTCATTTTTAACAGTTCTTCTGCACATTGCATATTTTGTTTTGTTGCATATTTTGTTTTTATACTCTGTATTACTTACATGTGTCTTGTTACTACTTGTGTCGTTTTACTAACATGTGTACTACTCACCTGTGACGTTTTTTACTAACATGTGTACTACTTACCTGTGACGTTTTTACTAATATGTTTGCACTATGGAACTGTGATGCTGGATAGTTGAATTTCCCTCGGGATCAATAAAGTTACTATCTATCTATCTATCTATCTATCTATCTATCTATCTATCTATCTATCTATCTATCTTATGAATCCAGAATACCGCCGTGCTGCTGGTGTGGAGAGTTATTTCCTCTCAAGCAGGCGCAGAACGTACGTGCTAACCGGCCGTCGGCTGTCGTCTTTGCGGTGCGTTCAAGTGCAACTTATCGGCCGAGACAAAAGAGACGTGAGGCGACTCAACGGTCGCCCCATGTGGACAAAACCGGTCGTGTTAATAAGTATAATAAGTACAATTGTGCAATAATAAGTACAATTAAAAAGTGCAATACTGAATACATACCTCTGTGCAACATAAAAAACAAAAAATGCCTGTGCAATACTTGTATATATTTACCATACACCATATTTCCTTTATTATTATACTGTATATTATTGTAAATACACTATTATTTTATTTTACTTTTACTTTATTTTATTATGTTATTCTTTGCTACTTAACTGTTTTCTTCTTAATGGAGCTTCCCAGCAAAAAGTATTTCACACGATTGTACCTGTATAACCGGCGTGACAATAAACATCTTGAATCTTGAATCTTGAATCTTGAATCTTGTGTTTCCAAGCACCAGAGTCCCTTTAGAAAACCTCTCATTTTACTGCAGCAGGGTCTGACGGTCTGTCCTGCGCTCGCCCGGTTCTGGTTCTGGTTCTCTCCTCAACCGCTCATATCTGACTATGTTGGATATTCATCTATCAATAGATCCCAAACATCATATAAAAAAGACCAGTTGTTGTGTCTCCTTGCTCACACTGTTTCATTTAGTAAAAGTTGCTCGTTGTGTACGTCTGTTACAGTTTGAGCGTTCAAAGACAGATCTGCATGCAGTTCGCCTCAGGATGGAGTTTAGCACCACAGATATGCCGTCAAAAGTGGAACTGGATCCAAAAAAAAACACGCCGTTGTTATTTTTACACTGAATAATAAACATCTGTGTGTCACATGGGAGCTGCAGCCTGAACAGGATGTGGTCGTTGTGATGTTCGTGACACATGACGGTGACAGAATGACACATGACAATCACAAAGCCGGATGTAAGATGTAAGAGGGACTTTTTTTTCAAGCTGAAATACAGTAAATATTGTCATATATATATATATAAACTAGAGGTCGACCGATTTATCGGTCGGCCGATTAATCGGGCCGATTATTTGACATTTTTTCATAATCGGCATCGGCCGATGCCTGAGCATATTAAGCCGATTATCAAGCAGGCACATCTGCGGGCAGCCCAGTGTTGTTGTTGCTGTGGAACACGTGTGACTCCGCCCCTTGTGTGTCAATCAAATTGCCATTCTGCCGGGAGAAACCGGTAGGCTTAAATTCTTCTCTTTCAAAGCCCTATGTATTTAATTGGTTAGATATGAAATGCTCCGACGTTATCAATTCTGTTTTTGGTAACGGAGAATTTCTCTCCGTAGGTGACGTTAGCTGTGTGCGGGGCGGAGCAGCTCTCACAGACACGCTGCGGCAGCGCAGACACAGACGAGCTTCTGCTCTTAGTAACTATGGCGGAGAAAACTAAACTTATAAAGCGTGATTACACTTTACTAGAGTTGATGCTGACAATGCTTGTCATAAGTGCAAGTTTGCGTGTGAGGGCGGAAACACGAGCAATTTGTCGAAACATTTAGCAAAAAGTTCACTTCCTCATTAAACGTCTCTACGGTCTATGGGTCCTTCATAGCGTCTATGACGTCACCGCCTGTGTAGTCCGCAGCAGATGTGAGCAGCAGGCTGTGTAATACGAGTGAACAAAGTTATTATTATGTTTTGATCACTTAGATTATGGCCATATAGCTTGTAACAGTGACTGTCAACAAATATAAATAAAAAACATGCTTTAGGACAGTTTTGGAAAGGTGCTTAAAAGGTTTTGAGCTCTGTACTATTACTACTATTAACCATCATGCACAAAATAAAATATGCACTGCAGTGCAGACACAAAGTGCAAATTGGAGAGACAGACCATAAGTGTTGTTCAATAAGTGTTTACTTAAGTTAAGACATTTTGTTTATTATTTGTTATTATTAAGCTGTTATATTTTATCAGATGGAGGAAAAAAAGAAAACCAGCCAAACATATCGGCAAAAAAAAAAATCGGCATCATATATCGGCCATCGGCTGTCCTGATTGTGTAAAAAATCGGCATCGGCATCGGCCATAAAAAACCCATATCGGTCGACCTCTAATATAAACTAGCGGTGGTTGATCTCAAGACATCAGCAGAAGATGATCTCCGCCTACGTTCATATCACAAGAACCAAAACTCCAGATGAGATCAGTTGTTTCCGTTCGGGTTGATTCACTAAATCTTTTGTCTGTCCTCTTTCGTTATTAACATGAAACCCATGCAGGTGAGCCGGGTTCTGACTTTCACTGGACTTACGCTCGCTGTAATTAATAAACATTAACGCCCTGTGTCACCTGCCAAAAGGCCTCAGTGGAACTTGGCATGTCGTTTGGTTAAAATGACTCCCTGCGAGCCGCCGTCTGATCTCAGCTAAAGATTGTTTGTGAGGTGAAAGAAAAACAAAAACAAGCTCCACTCTGTCAGATTTAATCGGTATCTTCTGCTCCTCTTCTCATTTTCAGGTTGCTATAAATTGTCTGCTAACAACTAGAATTAATTAATTAGCATATGAATTCTTGAGTTATGGCTAGGGATGTTAATAATTAACCGTTTAACCGTTAACCGACTAACGCTATCGGTTAAAACGGTTAAAAGAAATGTTAATAATTAATTAAAAAGCTGAGCGGCTCAGAGGAGCTTCTTTATGGATAAAAGCTGCATGCGAGGCACAAATCTTGTCGGTTAACGGTTAATAATCGGTTAACGAGGGTCGGTTATCGGTTAAGAAAATTTTTCAAGATTAGCATCCCTAGTTATGGCCAAAAGTCAGCTATCAACTATCGAACCAGGAGTTATAAAGAGCGGCGAACGCTGCGTAGGGAGGAGGTCGGGGTGGATGGGTGGGTCAAAAACAACCAGGAGACCGCTGTTCATGTCCCCGTGTGAAACCAGAACATTGATTTATTTATCACGTAACTTTCGTACTTAAGTTATTTTAACCCAAACCACAAGTAGTTTTATTTTGAAAAGACTGGAGCGGAAATTGCTGGACATTCGTTGGAAAACGCACGAAAAATACGTTGTTGAAAGTCGCGAAAAAAAGGGAAATTTGTGTCTATGAACACGAATCAAATTGTGACTATTCCATGAACTGCATTGTTTGCTCATGGGTACACGGGTCGACGCAGGGATCAAACTTGTGACTTATATCTTGACTAACCTCTAACCCAATAACAGGAATCTGTGTTAAGTGGAAAAGACGCCCAGTCACAGCGTTTCCTCCCTGTGCTAACACCGTCGCCTCCCCGTCCACTTCAGGAACACTCTGACTCTTTTCCTCGAATTCACTAATCAAATAAATACTGCTACCCTCCAGCTGAACTCACACACACACACACACACGCACACGCACACACACACACACTCTGACAACATTGATGTTGGCTGCAGAGACAGACTGTGGAGGTGTTGGTGTCTGCCAGACATGTAGTAACAAATGTGGAGGAAACAGAGCTGCTGGTAGGAAATGATCCTGAAGACCTGATACAAGCGATGACTTCACCACACACACACACACACGCACACACACACACACACACACACACACACACACACACACACACACACACACACACACACACATGGCTAGCCTGTGAGTAATGCTGATGTCATGTGCTTTGACTAGCGATGTCTGCCGCTCAGAACAGATGTGTTTTTGCATACGTGTGTGTGTGTGTGTGTGTGTGTGTGTGTGTGTGTGTGTGTGTGTGTGTGTATGTGTGTTCTTATATATCAGAGGGTGTAACAGGTAGATGTAACCCTACAATTACAGCTGCAACACATCCAGATGAGAGACAACACACACAGAGAGATGATTGATAAGTTGGAAGTGAGTCAGGGTCTCTGTTGCTCCTTCACAAGTCTGAATTTATCTCAATTCAATGACTTCAAAGTATTTAAATACTTTAAATCCAGCTGTTACAGGTTATTAGGGCTGCAAAAAAAGGAGGGAACATGATTGCTACATGTGGCGCTAACATGGAGCTAACGATTTTAAAACAAAACACAATTAAATGACAAGAAAATGAGACAAGAAAAAGGAAGTTTTAAACATTAGCAAGGTGGCTAACTTGTAAAATCTAGGCTAACAACTGTTAGTAGGTGAATTAGCTTCTTAGCAGGCTAATTTTGCTAGGTGTTGGTAAGTAAATTGCATTATCTGTTGGCTTGTTAGCAGCCCGTTGTTAACGCTAATTAGTTTGTAGTCCAAGTGGGATGATAGCAAGCTACTTTAAAATTGTAGTACAAGTAGCCGGATTGCCACAAAGCTGCTCATGCGCTAATTAGCAGGCTAGGAGGCTAATAAGCATCACATTTGGTGGGTTAAATAAAAATAAATCTCCCAGAAGGCTAATAAATCAACTGTTAGCAGGTGAATTAGCATGTTGCTTACAAGCTAGCTGCTAGCCTGGCAAACTAGACAATTGTTGGAAATGTTTGCAGGCTAATTAGGCTAATTGGCAAGATATTTGGTTGGTGAATTGTTGTTGGATAATTCGAGCTATTGTCTATAAATCAACGCTCTGGTTTCACGCGGGACGTGAACGCTGGTCTCCTGGGTGAAAGACTGGTATTTTTTGACCCGCCCATCCACCCCGACTTCCTCCGTCTGCGGCGTTCGCCATTATTTATAATTCCTGGTTCCCGATTACGTGAATTACAGACAAATTGATTTCATGTGATATACACAAATTACAGTACATTACTTTTTCGTAGGTATAGCTACGAACGATGTATGAGACCAGCCTGCATAGAGGAGTAAAGAAACCAGAAAATATTCACATTTAAGAAGTTAGAATTTTTTTCTTAATAATTTCTCAAACCGATTCATCGATTATCAAAATAGTTGGCATTAATTTAGTAGTTGACAACTAATCAATTAATTCTTGCAGCTTGAACTAGCCTTTTCCTAGTTGAGTTGCTATATTTGCTTTGGATTCCTAGATTATAATACTTATTACAAATAATTCTTCTTTGTTTCTTAACTTTTCTTGTTAAAATGTGTCACATTTATTTTCCCAGATACGGGTCTATTTTTAACACATTGTGAAGTATAAAGACGGAGGGAAACCCAGCCTTTTCTATCACGTCTACGTCGTCCTTTGATCACCACACATCTCTAGTGAATAACGTGGATTATTATCCTGTGTTATACTTTCTTCCACCCTGCTTTCATCTTTGCTGTCACACTCCGCTGCATCATGTCCAGAACAGCTGAAACACCCTTTAAACATCATCTGGTTTTATAAATAAAAATCATCATTAGTTTCAGTTTCTATCACCAGAACGTCTCTCTTCTCTGTTGCTGACATCTTGTTCCTTCATATAAAGTTTTGACAGATTCTTCTCTCTCTGCTGTCTCTGTGTTTCCCTCGTCTGTCCTCCAGACTAAACATCACGTCTGCTCTCAGACAGGAATCCTGTGTGTCTGCCTACATCCTCATCTTGTGTTTCTGTTTCAAGTCCAGGCGATTCTCTGTATTTCACTGATTGATTGCTGTTACTACTGTTGCAACTATTAACATCACACCTCTTAAGATTTATGTGGACATACTTTGGTCACCCCTTATATCCAATGAAGGGAAATCTTAATGCTATAATATAACTATGATATTTCCAACCCCCCAGGAAGAGCGCCGGGCCATGAAGCACATTTCCGTAGTGGCCAAACGGCGGTACTACAACTTCTGTGTCCGTCACGTGATGCCATTGGGCCAAACCAAGATGACGATTGCCAAAAACCAAGATTAAGATGACGACGGCAAAAAAACAAGATGGCGACGACCAAAAATCAAGATGACGACGGCCAAAAACCAAGATGGCGACAGCAAAAAACCAAGATGGCAACGGCCAAAAACCAAAAACCAAGTCGGCCAATAATCAAGACGACGATTGCAAAAAAACAAGATGGCGATGGCCAAAAACCAAAAACCAAGTCGGCCAAAAATCAAGACGACGATGGCAAAAAAACAAGATGACGATGGCAAAAAACCAAGACGACAACGGCAAAAAACAAAGATGACGACGGCTAAAAACCAAGACGACAATGGCAAAAAAACAAGACAACAACGGCAAAAAACCAAGACGACAACGGCAAGAAAACAAGACGACGATGGCAAAAAAACAAGACGACAACGGCCAAAAACCAAGACGACAACGGCAAAAAAACAAGACAACAACGGCCAAAAACCAAGACGACAACGGCCAAAAACCAAGACGACAACGGCCAAAAACCAAGACGACGATGGCAAAAAAACAAGATGGTAACGGCCAAAAACCAAGATGGAGACGGCCAAAAACCATTGGGCCCAAAAGACTTTTTCCCATAGACTTACGTTCTGTAACTCAGTGGATAATTTCTTTTTAGGTGAATCAACTCCCCAGTACAAACACTCTAATAGTCCTTATTTAAATCATCAGGTCCTAAAAGTTGTAAAATGCACTATTAGCCAAATCCAGAGTTATTTCCCTTCCTCCGTTCATGTGAATGAGACCCAGACCGAGGCTGGAGCGAGGGCTGGGAGGCGGAGTTAAAGGAAACGCTACTGCGCCCAATGGGTGAGGAAGATCGCCGGATGATCCGGGAACTTTATCACTCGGCAGTCGAGCCATTTTGGCTTCATGTGCCTGCACTGAGCAACTCTCATAGGAATGAACGGGAGCCTCCAGTGCTGTATACCCACATCTGATCATTTTTGTTCCCATTTAGCGGCATGACAGCTCCCCAAAACTGAAGCCAAAACATCTGCATCGCCGGCTGGTGGCTGGCTGTTAGTTTAGGAAGCGCTTGATTTGATACGCAGCAGCGTTTTCTATGAGTGGAGTATCTCAGTGGATCATGTTCATTTAATTGCGGGAAGCCAAAATCGCGATTAATATTCGTCTAATTGTGCAGCCCTAGAAGAACCTGAATCCTGCACGGTGCCATCATATATGGGAGTCATGTTTGGGTGTCCATATACCTTTAATGCATTGCTATTACTACCACTAATACTAAAAGTGATACTGCAATTGTACTAACTGAATGTATTAGGACTAACAGGAATATTACTGGTATTTAACCTGGTCTAAGTAGGCTGCACGTTGAATAAATGACTGATGACACCAGCGTGAACTCTTCCCACTCACGATCAGGGGAACACATTACTCACACGTCTTCTCACTGATCTTTTCTTCCAAATCTAAAACTGTGAAAATCATAATAAGCCTGTCAAAATATCTCCTCAACCTTCCAAGAAAATCAGTTTCTAAATAAATCTTAGATGGAAGAAAAAAAAAAGGCCACGGAGTCACTGAATCATGCTTCTTGTCTGAGCGTAACAAATTGTTTTTAACAAGGTTTTTGGGGATTTTCGCGGCGTCATCTGAACACTCTTCGGTATTTATTGTCTGATTTGTATCTGACCAGTTCAACTCTGTGCACGTTCTCCAATCTTGAATCATGTTGTGCTTTCCATTAACTACAATGTCAATCCATCGGCAGCAACAGTAAACACTCAGAGAAAGTGCGCCGGGAGTGACTGTGGTGACGTAACAAGACTTTTCACTTGTCTTTTCCTAAACCTAACTAAGCAGGTTTGTTGCCTAAACTTAAGCAAGTGTTTTTGTTTAATTCACAACATTAATGACGTGCATTGCAAGCGAAAAGTAACGCCGAGGGGTCTGACAAAGCGTTAGTTTGTGATGAGAACGTGTTGGAATAAATAAAGCAGCAAATCCTCACAATTCAGAAGTTGGAAAACGTTTGTTTGAAACAACTATTGATCGTGCAGATGATTTTATCAACTAATCACTTAATTGTTTCAGCTCTTCTGTTACTGCTACTTCTAGTATTACTACTAATTGAACCTGCAACAATTAGTCAATTAATCAATTAGTCAGTCTTTGGGAAATTTGCAACAACTTTGATAATCAATAAATAATTTTGAGTCACTCTCTGGTGAATATTTGCTGTTTTTTTAGGGCGGCACAATTAATCGAATATTGATCGCGATCAGGATTTTCTTGGCTTACAACAATTTAATGAACATGATCGACGTTTAAAAAGTGGTTTTGGTTTTTGGCCATCGTCATCTTGGTTTGGACCAATGGCATGACGTGACGGACACAGAAGTTGTAGTACCGCCGTTTGGCATGAATTTAAAAATTAATAATAATAAATGCAAAAATAAATACATAAATTTAAAAATGTATAAAAATAAATGCAAAAATAAATACGTGCATTTAAAAATTAGTAAAAAATAAATGCAAAAATAAATACATACATTTAAAAATTAGTAAAAATAAATGCAAAAATGAATACATACATTTAAAAATTAATAAAAATAAATGCATAAAAAAATAAAAGGGAGAATTTAACAAAAGAGAAAAATAAAGAAGGGAGTTAATACAAAGATAAATAAATAAAGAAGCAAATTAAATCAGAAATAACAGTTTCTCACTTCATAGAAAACGGCTGCAGGGGAGCGAACGACATGTTTTGGCTTCCAGAGAAGAAGAGTGATTTACAGGAGAGCAGACGGGCAAAACCAAAATGCACTGAAGAACTATCTGAAGTCTTATTTTGATGCAAATATTTGTACATTAGCAGGAATGTAGCACAACATGAAAGTGCAAAAAAGGATCGAATGCAGGTATCGTTTGACCGGAAAAGTTTTGATACCTTGGTTCTGGGTTATTTTGGAGTACTGATACTCGGCCCTATAGCTTTTTACTAAACTACCACAAAGTTCAAAACACACTGTTGTGTGAAATATCCAACACGTTATCATCCCAATCATCATCCAATGTTGTGATTTAAACAAATACACTTGCTTTGGTTTAGGAAACAAATTGTTAGGTTTAGGAAAAAAAACAACACGGTTGGGCCGAGAACTGCCACGTTTTCACAGTGAAAATGTGACTTGACGTGAACACGGGACGCAAATAATCAGCAGATTGTAAAGTGAAAGTGAAACATAAACCAACAGCAGTCTCCTGGATGAAAGTCCTGTGTTTGTTGGACCCATCAACCTCCTCTCCTTCACATCCTGTGTTTCTCTATTGCTCTTTAAACTACGTCACCGCAACACTTTTCAGTTGCTGCAGGATGGGTTTACACTGTAGTTAATGGAACGCCTGGTGCGTCTCATATCTCCGCTAAAGGGCGTCTGGAATATCATAGTTGTGTATAAATATTTTGTCCCTAAAATCTATGAATAATCATGATCTCAGAATAATCGTGATTATCATTTTGGCCATAATCGTGCAGCCTTACTGCTTTTTCTTCGACTGCAGACTGGATCTCTGAAGGGTTTGAGGCTGCGGCTGCACTGCTCTGACAAAACAAGACATTTGAATGCAACACCTTGAACTGGGAGGACTGGGAGGAATGGGAAACTCTATAGTCCAAACAGTTGAATGGAGCTGAAGCTGAGTCAGCCCTGCAGGTGACCTCAGCTGGACACACAAACACACACACACACACACACACACACACACACACACACACACACAGCTTTCATCTAAATGACCTTTCAGTATTGAGGACACACTTCACCATACAAGCATAAAAGCACACTAAAGTGAATAAACACACACACACACACACACACACACACACACGTATAAACAGGGATTTCCCGGATGCGACCACACACACACATGAGCGTGCACGCGCGCACATACACGCGCGCGCAGGCAGACGGCTAGACAGACGTCTGGCTTCGCTTTGCTCGAAATGACGAAGCGGCGACAAAACTTCCAGCTCTCTCTCTCCCCCCCCCAAACCCCCTCACCCCAACCCCGTTTTCCCACCGAACAAACCGGCTTTTCCTCCGACACATCCTCCCGGTGACTTCATGACAGTTCCAACACTCTTAAGGTCGTGTTTTAACCGTTAAAACACAGCGGGAAAAGACCCGAAACGAAGCAAAAAGATCAAAAGCAGACACAAGCACCCGGAACCACACCAACAAAATCACACATTCTGTCAAACTTTGCTTATAGCGAACAAAACCCGTGTTTAAAAAGCCTGGAAATAATGTAAAATAAACAACACGGGAGGATTATTCAATTCGGCTCCGTGGAGAGAGATGCGCATTTCGGATCCAAGTTCAAAATCAAGCCTTTTTAATCCCAAATGGAAGAACGCCTTACAGCAACTTACAATAACTGTTAATATATTGAAAATGAGAGCACATTTTATTGAGGTAAAAGGCAGAGAGATGTCACTGAAACACAACCCGACAGCAGCTGTGACAAATAGAGACTGACATATAATAATATATAATATAATAACAACATATAACATGAAGACAATTTTTCTGTACTTATGAGGAGGTTTAAATGCATTATATAGTGTGTGTGTAGCTCACAGACACACAGATAAAGTCAGTGATTTATTTAGAGGCATGATTAAAAGTTTACTCACTGATTTCCATGCTCTGCAGGGAGGTGAAGCGCTTGCAGTTACAAGTACAGGAGACATTGGCTGCGGTGGCGTTTAAAACACCCATCAAGTTCAACATTTAGATCCTCCTGCAGTCAGACATGAATACTCCACAGCGAGAGGAAGACTGGAGGAAGAGGAGACCCAAAAAATAAAAAAATTAAAAATAAAAAAAAAACCACACCAAACTCCCCCCCCACCCCCCCAAAAAAAAAAAAAAAAAAAATCCTCCCTTTTTCTCTCCAGCCTCCTCTCCTTCCCCTCCGCTCCGTGCGTCCTCCTCCTGGTTCGGTTCTCTCCTCCTCCTCCTCTCTCCGGTTTCTCCTCCTCTTCCTCCCAAATCTATCTATCTATCTATAAGAGCTATTTATCGGCGTGCCGTTTAAGTGTCGGTACAGCCGTTAAATGTAGTTTGAACGGTGCTAAAACTAGTTTAAATGTCCGGTTCCGTCCGTTTCCAGCCGAGTAACCGGCGACTCAACTGCTAACGGAGGTCTGTCTGGTCCTGACCGTCTCTCTCTCTCTCTCTCTCTCTCTCTCTCGGTGTCTCCAGGGATTTCTCAGTGACTCCCCCCCCCTCCTCCCTCCTCCGTCTCTCGGTGACACCGTCTGTCTGTCTGTCTCTCATTTCCAATTTTCACTCGCTTTTTTTGGGACAAATCATGACAGTCACAGCATATAAAAGAAAAACAACGAAGTCAAGTCACTTTTATTCATTCAAATCACAAATTTGACCCAAAGTTATGGAGGACAAAACCTGCCACAAAAAAAAAAAAAAAAAAAAAATGGATAAATAAATAAATGACTATAAATTAATAAATGTGTCATTAAATGTAGCAAAACTAATATTAAAAATAAATGTAGCCATTAATTAATCGATAAAATCAGACATAAATTGACATTTCTCTTTTAATTTGCTTCTTTATTTATTTATTTATTTATTTATTTATTTATTTATCTTTTATTAATCCCCTTATTTATTTACTCTTCTGTTTAATTTTCCCTTTTATTTATGCATTTAGTTTTATTAATTAATTAATTAATTAATTTATTAATGTATTTATCTATTTTTGCATTTATTTTTGCATTTATTTAGTTATTTTTGTACTTACTGATTATTTATTTTATGTGTATTTATTTATTTATTTATTTATTTATCTTTGTATTAATTCCCTTATTTATTTACTCTTTTGTTTAATTTTCCCTTTTATTTATTTTTGCATTTATGTTTTACTTATTTTTGCACTCTGTTTTTATTTATTTTATATTTATTTTTAAGGGTGTATTTATTTATGTATATATGCATTTATGTATTTATTTCTGCACGATTTTCCCTTTGCATTTCACCCCTTATTTATTTTACCCAAACTTATTTATTTCTGTATTCTTTTCTTTATACATTTCTTTATGTATTTCTGCGACACTATGCAAATGAGGGGGGCTGTCACTCAACACTCAATAAATAAATAAAAAATAAATGCTCTTCCATTTAATTTTCCCCTTTTATTTATTAATGTATTCATTTGTATTATTTTTTTTAATTTAGAAATGTAAAAAGAAATGTAAAAAGAAAAGAATACAGAAATAAATAAGTTTTGGGAAATAAATAAGGGGTGAAATGCAAAGGAAGAAATCGTGCAGAAATAAATAAATTCATAAATAAATAAATAATATTAATAATTTTACTACATACATACATTTTAAAATAAATATAAAAAAATAAATAATTAAATAAATAAATACATTTAAAAATTAATAAAATAAATGCATAAATAGGAAGTGAGAAACTGTTATTTCTTTTTTAATTTGCTTCTTTATTTATTTATCTTTGTATTAATTCCCTTATTTATTTACTCTTCTGTTAAATTCTCCCTTTTATTTATTTATTTAATTTATTTATTTATGCATTTATTATTATTAATTTTTAAATTTATGTATTTATTTTTGCTTTTTATTTTTTTATTTATTCATTCATTTTTGTATTTATTTGTCCTTTATTTATTTGTTTATTTATGCACGATTTTCCCGTTGCATTTCACCCCTGACTTATTTTCCCAAACTTTTTTGGACATTTCTTCGGACATAGCTTAGCTAAACTAGTTAGCAGCATGTTATGGTCTTCATCAGCGAACAACTTTTAATTTCAGTTTCTACTGCTTCAAAAACGTGACATTAATATTCATGAATTACTAATTGATTTTTTGAATTTGCTTGAAATCTTTAATTTAAACAACAGGAGTTTGTTTAAGCAATACGATGATATTGTCTCAATAGGATTACAATGAGACAAACATTGAAAGTTTAACTTGCTCATTGTGAACATGACGTCTACTTTTATTTTATTTTTATTTTGGTAAAGCAGTGCAGCTGTTTCAGAGTCAGCTGTGTGTCTGATAGTCGGCCAAACTAAATGTAGACTGAGACAAAAGCTATGAGTTCACCTTCAGTGACTAAAATTCAAAACTCTCAGCAGCAGCTTCACAGTGAACGCCTTCCACTGGTGTCATGTTCACCCTTATTTTGTTGCCGTCACTGATGAAATAGGGGTGGAATGAACTTCAGTGTAGGTTCAGACAAAACATGAAAACACAGCACATTATATTGCAAAACATGTTGCCAAAATATAAGCAAACCCTCATCATCTCAGTTAAACATGCTTAATTGACATGCAGTCGAAGATTTTGTATCCAGATAGAAGTTTTAAAATGTTTATAATCCCAGAAGTGTTATAAAAGCTGAGTCCAAATATTGAATTTAGAGCCAGTGGATGGAAGGAGCCAGACAGCATTACGTCACCTCCATGATTGACAGGCTCCAGGGACCAATGGGGCGAGACTGTAACAGCGTGTCTCATCTGAGTCAACTTTCTAATTAGGTCTGCTTGAGTTAACGGCTGCATGTTAAAGTGGTTTTATTGCCCAGCTGGACTCACCAAAGCCCTCTTCTAGTAGACAGAGACCCATATATACTACGCAAATCCACTGCTCGGTGTGGACAGACAATAAAACATGTTTAAATAACAAACTTTTGCAAGAAAAGTGTTGGATCAGGAGGTAGTTTAAAGCACCGAATGGCACCGTGGCCGGGTGTACAGCTGCTTTATTGTTGTTGTTTTTATTATTGCTGCAAAGGACAGTACAAAAAAACAGGGACACAATACATAATATGTACTCAATACATAGGAAGAGACAGAAAACAGGAACATAGATGAAACAAGACAGAAAAAACAAAACAAAAATAACTAATGTTTGTGTTGCTTCTCCACCAATAACCTTTATTTATGTTTTCATTGCTGTCTTCTGTTGGTCCAGCTCCGGCCTTCAACGGTTTTGGATGTGCACGACCACTTTACATTTTTTAAGCAACACCAAGAAATCTTCATCAAATAAAACTTACTTAGTACTTTAGTACTTACTTAGACAAGCAGATGTCTACGGAAGACGGAACCTGCCAAAATCATTACTAAATAAATAAATGACTCGATAAATAAATACATATGTCATTAAATGTAGCAAAAATAATATTAAAAATAAATGTAGCCATTAACCAATTGATAAATTGTGACATAAATAGTTATTTCTATTTTAATTTGCTTCTTTATTTATTTATTTATTTATTTATTTATTTATTTATTTATCTTTTATTAATCCCCTTATTTATTTACTCTTCTTTTTAATTTTCCCTTTTATTTATGCATTTAGTTTATTTAATTTCAAAATGCATTTATTTATTTTTGCATTTATTTTTGCATTTATTTAGTTATTTTTGTACTTACTGATTATTTATTTTATGTGTATTTATTTATTTATTTATTAATTTATTTATTTATTCATTTATTTATTTATTTATGCACGATTTTCCCTTTGCATTTCACCCCTCATTTATTTCCCCAAACTTCTTTATTTCTGTATTCTTTTCTTTTTACATTTCTTTATCCATTTCTGCCTCATTTTGCAATAAATAAAAGATAAATGCGAAAATAAATAAATACCTTTAAAAATGTATAAATAAATAAAAGGAAAAATAAGAGCAGTAAACTAAAGTAGCGATGAGTAAATAAATAAGGGAATAATACAAAGATAAATAAATAAAGAAGCAAATTAAAACAGAAATGTCAGTTTATGTCACATTTGATCAATTACTTAATGGCTACATTTATTCTTTATATTATTTTTGCTACATTTAATGACATATTTATTTATTTATCGAGTCATTTATTTATTTATTCATTTATTTTGGCAGCTTCCATCCTCCATATAACATCCTCACTCCCGCTGATTCAAACAGAAGCCAAACTTAAAACTAAGATGATAAAGTACAAATCAGATCCACCTATCGGCCTGGTCACCATTCATGTCGATAGTAATGCAGGGCAGCAGTCTGTCCACCTCATAAATAAAGATACTCAAGTATAAATAGTGTGTAGGGCCTCTGCTGCCCCCCACTGGACTCCAGCAGCACTGAGACCAGATACACCAGTTCCTGTGCAGAGGCTGCTGGACTCCAGAATAATGGTTCCACTTGTTCTGCTGGTTCTGTACTGCCTGAGGTGAGATACTGGATCGTCACTCAAGAGCTGAAACATTGAACATCTGATCTCAAAGACAAACTCAGATCACCCAACCAACAAGGTGATGTTCAGCAGGTAATGTTCACCATGTTTACCATCTCTAGTGTGTTAGCATGCTAACTTTTGCTAATTAGCACAAAACATGAATGTCTGTACAGAACTTTGTGCCAGTCCATCCAGGAGATGTTGAGAATAAGTGAGAAGTTTGACCTGTTTGAAGGACAAGTCAGGAGAGGTAAAATAATGATTGAGATTAATGCCAAATCCCATGCCATCCCTCCATTAGCCCAGTTGAGAGAAACTTCATTAAAATCCCAAAATGTCAACCTCATGGTGGCGCTGAAGGAAAAATGTGAAAGTCAGTAGGTTTCATCCTCTGGGGAACATGATCTGTACTAAAGTTCATGGAAACCCATCCAGTAGATGTTGACTTATTTCAGTCTGTACCAAAGTGGTGGAGTCCTCCACTTTGGTCCAGACTGACCACACTCCCATCCCTAGAGCCGGACTGTTAGCGGGGCTAAAAATTGAGGAGGGTGCTAATAGCTTACTCACCACCAAGAGGTTGGATTTAGCAGCGGGGCCATTTAAGGTAATTTAAACACATCTACACATGGATAAGACTGTAACAGCTGGATGTGCCTCATGACTGACTGTTATTTCCTCCCATCGAACCCAAAGTAAAACAGTGGAGCTGCAGAGGAACAGTTACAGGTTATGGAGGATGGAACCTGCCAAAATAAAAAAATATATATGTCATTAAATGTAGCAAAAATAATATTAAAAATAAATGTAGCCATTAATTAATTGATGAAATGTTACATAAATCGATATTTCTGTTTTAATTTGCTTTTTTATTTATTTATCTTTGTATTAATTCCCTTATTTATTTACTCATCTGTTTCATTTTCCCTTTTATTTATGCATGCATTTATTTGTATACATTTTTTAATTTCTTTCTTTCTTTCTTTCTTTCTTTCTTTTTTCTTTCTTTCTTTTTTTTTTTGCTCTTACTTTTTATTTATTTTATATTTATTTTTAAATATATTTATTTATTTATGCACGATTTTCCCTTTGCATTTCACCCCTTATTTATTTCCCCAAATTTATTTATTTATGTATTCTGTTCTTTATACATCTCTTTTTACATTTCTGCCTCATTATGCAAATGAGGTGGCTGTCACTCAACACTTAATAAATAAATAAAAAATAAATGCAGAAACAAAATGAATAGATACAAAAATAAATGCAAAAATACATAAATACATTTTAAAATGTATAAAAATAAATACACAAATTAATAAATGGAAAATGACGTGAAAATCGCGATACATAGGGGAATCGATTTTTTTTTTTCCCACCCCTAGTTTTTGGTTCACTTTGGTGCGTCGTCTGACCCGCACTGTAAAACCAACTGGCTGCAGGTGTTCAACACATACTATCTGTTTACTGAACATCTCCTCATACATCATCTTTACTGTGATAAAAGCCAGACGGACAGACAGAGCTGCTCTGTTAGTCTGTGTTGTCTTGGCACAGGCAGCAGGCTGAGACTGATAGTGGAGCTGGCAGTGAGTCAGTTTACCGTCTAAATAGGCTGAGTCACCATAACGGACACCCAGGTGTGGTCATTCTTTGTCTCTTTATGAAGCCTGAAGTGGGTGAATCATTGGGTTCAGGACTTTCAGCTCTTTCTCTACTCGTCTGACTCTCTTTGGGAATGAGTCGATCCATTTATCATCGTCTTCTTGTGTTAAAAGAAGGGGCTGTGCTGGGGGGGGGGGGCAGTTTCAGTAATAGATCTCTGAGTTCGGAGGCTTATCAGACGCCAAAACACTGCACAGCTGTTTATAACACCATGACACAGGATTTTAAAACACATTTATCATTTTATCCTCCACCTTGATGATAAACAGTAGAGCTACAGCTCTACCAGTAACGTGCTCTCATATTTGATCGTAACCCCCTAAAAATGCCGTTCATATACTAATACATTTTCCAAATACATTTTATAGGAAACATAATTGTTGTCCGGATTATGTTGACTAGTAGCTGCAAGCTGCTGAGCTGAGGTCATAAGGAGCAGGCCAGGGTGGAGGACGGAAGTTGCCAAAATAAATAAATAAATGACTCGATAAATAAATAAATATGCCATTAAATGTAGCAAAAATAATTAAAAATATATCTAGCCATTAATTAATCGATAAAATGTGACATAATTTGATATTTCTGTTTCTCTTTGCTTCTTTATTTATTCATCTTTGTATTAATTCCCTTATTTATTTACTCTTCTGTTTAATTTTCCCTTTTATTTATTTATTCATTTATTTTTTATTTTGTATGCACAACTTTGATTTTTTTATATTTATTTTTAAATGTATGTATTTATTTATTTATGTATTTATTTATTTATTTCTGCACAATTTTCCCTTCGCATTTCACCCCTTAGTTATTTCCCAAACTCATATATTTCTTTATTCTTTTCTTTACACATTTCTTTTTACAATAAATAACTACATAAATAAATAAATAAATAAACAAAAAGGAAAATGATACAAGAGTATATAAATAAGGGAAATAATACAAAGATAAATATATAAAGAAGCAAAGCAAATTAAAACAGAAATGTCAATTTGTGTCACATTTTATCAATTAATTAATGGCTATTTTTTATTTTATTTTTATTTTTTAATATTAATTTTGCTACATTTAATGACATATTATTATTATTATTAGATTAGCAACTTTAGCAACCTACTGAAGCTTTAATACAAAGATAAATAAATTAAAACAGAAATATCAATTTATGCCACCTTTTATCAATTAAATAATGGCTTATTTTTAATATTAATTTTGCTAAACTTAATTGTATATTTATTTATTTATTTAGTCATTTATTTTATTTATTAAATAAATTATTTATTTATTTTTTTAGTTTATTTATTTATTTTTGTCATTCTATAACAATTCTTTCAGTCTCATTTTTCATCAATGTGTTTGCACGCGTATGTGCACGTTTATCTTCCTCCCCCTCAGTGTGTGTTTTTCACACTGTGTCAAAATGGTTTCATCCTGTGCTTGTTGTCTTTTCACTGCCTCATCTTTTCCTTTAATTCCCGTACTTTCCGCGTCTCTATCCTCCTCCAAATCCCTCACGCTGTCTTTTTTTCCCCCACTTATCCTCCTGCTTCTCTCCTTCTTTTTCAATTCAATTCGACATGCATCATTAGTGAGCGAGACGAACGCAGGATTGCCAAAACAAACACAGTTTTTTTTTTTGTAACTCTCTCTCCGTGTGTCTGTCTCTCGGCCCAGGTGTGTGCTAGTCTGTGTCTAATGCCTGGATTCGTGGTAATAGCCGTCAGAGTCTTAGGCGGTGGCCAATCCTGTTGCAGGTGGGATTAAACGGGGATTAAGCATGTTTCTCCGTGAAAGCAGACAGACAGACTAGCACTAATCTGACTTTAGCCCTGTACCGAAAAATGGCAGGTTTGAGCAATCCCACTCTTCCGTGACTTTGTGTGCTGTATGTGTGTGTTCGTGGGTGTGTTTTCTACCTTGATGGGAACCAAATGACCTCTGAGGTACAGAACGGGTTCATTACACCATCATCATCTTCATCACCATGCTGACGCTCAAATGCTTCTACAGAATGTTTAAAACTGTCCCTGTGGAAGACGACATTACATCAAATAAGACAAAAAAAAACTGACTACGTGTTCACTGCAATTCATTAAATATCACAAGCAAGTTTCAGCTCTCTTCAAGATAAATTAATTGCACTTTAAATGATGTTAGACAATAAGAAACTGTCCTCACTGGGAAAAGAACAACAATCTCAACAAAATCGATTCACCTATGTATCGCGATTCTCAGTTTTTTTCAGAATCAATATATTTGCTTCATTTGAGTCTGTGTGGAGGTAGAAGGAAGTTACCGCTTTTATTGTTGTAGTCTGAGTAACGTGACGTCATATCCGTTCCGTATCCGTCAACCGAAACAAACTGCAGCCTGCCGCCGTGAGCCGAAACGAAAAAGTAAAAGCATTGTTTTACTGCTTAATTTTTCGTTTTACATTAGAAAGTAGAGAGCTAAGCAGCCAACTAGTGTAGAAATTATAATAATTTTATTTATATAGCACGTTGAATTTAAGCGCAAAGTGCTTTCCAGATTTAAAGATTCACAGAATAAAAATTTAATAATCTTAATCCCATGTGTTCCCCCCCTATATGAGACATAAATTAGGAACAATAAGATTTCAAGCAGCACTGAGACCGTATACTGTACGTATACATAAAATGGAGGTGTAAGTGCAAAATAAGAGAAATAACAAAATAAAATAACATGACGCTGCATGGGTTGCTTTTCCTCCTGTCCTCCACCAGCCGCCACTGATATCTACATATGGAGCGGGTCCTCTTCACGGAGCCGACCTCCATGTTTCTACAGTAGCCCAGAACGGACAAACCAAACACCGGCTCTAGAGAGAGACTTTTGCATTTTCACATAGGTCGCCGTAGTTCTCCAACACGCTTGGCACACAGAAGAAGTTTCAGCTGGTTGTAATCTGCACACTGCACCTTTAATAACCGATAGAAACGATGGCAAAAAATATACAAAAATCAGAAGTGGAGTTCCTGAGAAAACTCTCTGATAAAAGCTTGACATTTGACTAAAATCTGTGCTTCAGGATATTACACACAGGTTTACGCCTGGCTGCACACACACACACACACACACACACACACACACACACACACACACACACACACACACACACACACACACAGTGTAACCCTCTGGTCTCACTGCAGCAGCTGTGTGAGGTAATGTCTGTCTGTCTCTGTCTCTTCTGTGCAACACCCTGCAAGAATAACAAATCCACCTCTCTCTCTCTCTCTCTCTCTCATCCTCTTCTATCTCATTATCTCACCCTCTGTCTGTCTTTCTTTCTGCCCCTACCTTTACCTCCCTCTCTCTCTCTCTCTACTCATGTTTTCCTCGCTCGCCCACCCCCTTCCTCCCCCGCTGCTGTTTGAGGCTAGACGCAGCAGACTATTACAAATGTCCTCTGTCGAGAAGAGATTGTGTCGTAAACAAAAAGAGGATGAGGGAAACTGGGTAGGGAGGCTGGAGACGAATCACATGGAAGAGAACTAAAGAACAAACAAACTTACCATTTTCATATTAACCATATTTAACCTGAATAGAGAGTGTCGTTCAGAGACGTTCATGTGGTGTGAGACGAGTCTAAAGCTGGGCGTACACTATACGATTATAGAAACATTGTTGTGTACTTCCTACTCCTACTGTACGGTCCGATCATCAGCCGCGACCTGAGCGATCACACTGTACGGTCCGATTGGCAGCCACGACCTGAGCGATCACACTGTATGGTCCGATCGTCAGCCACAACCTGAGTGATCACACTATACGGTCCGATTGTCAACCACGACCTGAGTGATCACACTGTACGTTCCGATCGTCAGCCACGACCTGAGCGATCACACTGTACGGTCCGATCGTCAGCCACGACCTGAGTGATCACACTATACGGTCCGATTGTCAACCACGACCTGAGTGATCACACTTTACATTCTGATCGTCAGATACGACCTGAGCGATCACACTGTACGGTCCGATTGGCAGCCACGACCTGAGTGGTCTTACTGTACGGTCCGATCGTCAGCCACGACCTGAGCGATCACACTGTACGGTCCGATTGGCAGCCACGACCTGAGTGATCACGCTGTACGGTCGGATCGTCAGCCACGACCTGAGTGATCACATTGTACGTTCCGATCGTCAGCCACGACCTGAGTGATCACGCTGTACGGTCCGATCGTTAGCCACGACCTGAGTGATCACACTGTACGGTCCGATTGTCAGCCACTACTTGAGTGATCACACTGTACGGTCCGATCTTCAGCTACGACCTGAGTGATCATGCTGTACGGTCCGGTCGTCAGCCACGACCTGAGTGATCACACTGTACGGTCCCGTCGGCTCCTGCGGGCCGTTCTGGCTGTTGACAGTTGTCAATAAAGATTTGTTTGAAAGCTCCGAGGCAGGTAAAGTGTGTTTGCTAGCAGAGGTTTACTTACCTGTCTCATGCACTACTGTCAGGATATAGTGACCGTTTTATAAAAATTACTTTTTTTAATCCTATTTGCTCCATTTCTACCCACTGCAGCTTTAAAGGCAGAAAAAGAAAGTGTGCAGAAAGAGAGAGAGAGAGAGAGAGAGAGAGAGAGAGAAAGCAGGTGAGACAAATTAAAAGGATGAGAAAAGGTTCACGCACACCTACACACGCTGTCTGTTTGCTTTATTTCAATCCAGAAAATTAAAAATAGCAGGGAAGCTGCTAGGAAGTCTGTCTGTCTGTCTGTCTGTCTGTCTGTCTGTCTGTCTCAGTCCGACCACATCGGAGGTGTTTATTGCTGTTTCCAGCCTGCTATGACCGAGAGGAGAGAGGTGATTATAATGGTAAACATTTACAGACATTCCCTCCTGGAAGACGTTCATAGAGCTGCACTCGTTTGTACACATTAAAAAAAACGACAGAAATACTGCAGAGAAGTTTAACCCTCTGCGATCCCGACCGACTTTACTGTCTTTCGGAGGCTGTAGCAGGTTCAGAGTGATGACCCTGATATCATATGAAACTAGAGTCCAATCACATTTATGATAATCACATGCAGTATAAATGTGTTATTTCCTCCTAGAAGGAAGTCACCGCTTTTATTGTTGTAGTCTGAGTAACGTGACGTCATATCCGTTCCGTATCCGTCAACCAAAACAAACCTCAGAAAGTATAAAACGTTGGAGGGTCGTCGTGGATACGACCTGCACCCTCACATGTTAAATCCAGCGTGGTAAACACTATACATCCAGTAAAGGATGGAAACACTTTGGGTTTCACACATTGACAGGAAAAGCAGAGCTAGACATCACGGCTAAAGCTGCATGCTAACTCTGTCACGGACAGGAAACGTTATCGTATCGCGGTAACGTTGCGGTCGAGCCGGCCGTCGCTCTTGTCTCCGTGGTCAAATGGGCCGACGCTACAACTGTAGAGCACCATATACTGACATTTCTGTTAAATGCATTGAAACGGCCCCGATGGAGCTGACCATGGATGGATAAAGAGAACGGAGCTGACGGAGAGCTAGAGACGACCTTGGAGAAGTTAGAGGAAGTAGACACGTGGGACTACGTCCGCTTTTCAAAATAAGGTGTTGACAAAGGGAACTGTATACAAAATACATCTATGGAAATAAGGCTGATTGGATTATATTCACCAGAAGTAGAAAACATTACATGTCCCTTATAAATTAAAAAGAAAATACCACTAATCTGTGAGGGAAATGTCTTTATTCTTTGATTTTTGGGTTGCTGGAAAGAATGTAATAAATAATTCCTGACAATGATCCTGATATATTTGACTTCAGGACGTCTCTGACTACATACATGCTGAAAATCAAACATTTTTACTGGATTCATTTAGACATTTTCCAAAGTAAAAGTCCCTAGAAGTGTAGGATTCAACTTGTTCCCTTCATGGTTTAGTGTTAAAAAAGTTAACCAAAATCATAATACATATTGAATCGGCACCCAAGTATCGTGATAGTATCGAATCAGGAGATAGGTGAATCGTCCCAGCCGTGGTGTACATGAAGGTTTCTTTAGAAGTCAATATTGTTTTAGCATACAGAGAATATTCTGTCATCGAAACAGCAAAGAAAAAAAAGCCCCAGTTTAAAGGCTGAAACTGCAGCGCTGGATAAGCCTATTACAGTGTGTGTGTGTGTGTGTGTGTGTGTGTGTGGGTGTGTGTGTGTGTGTGTGTGTGCGTCTGGGAGGTTTCTGGGCTCGTTGATTACTCATCTACACACAGTCAGTAAAGCCTGTGTGTGACTGATAGGGTTTCTCTGTTCTGGCTCAGTGTGTGGGTATAGTGTCTAGTTCTTCCTCTTATATTTGTTCAATCTCACTTTTTTCTGTCTGTCTTTCCCTCGTTTGTTCGTTCTCGCCCACAAGCATTTCTGTTGGAGGTTGATTACATTTTTAGTTTAATTTACAGGATTTTATTTTATTCATTTCATTTCAGTTTTGGCCCCAAAGTCTCCGATGTGAAAAACACAATAACACCATGACACCATTTGTTCAACAACAACTAACAGGAAACACATGCAGTCTTCATGATTAGACTCTTAATAATAAATCCTGAGTTCAGCTAGTGCAGTTATATGGAGGATGGAACCTGCCAGAATCAAAAATAAATGACTAATAAATAAATAAATGTAGCAAAAATAATATTAGAAATAAATGTAGCCATTAAGTAATTTATGAAATGTGACATAAATTATTTCTGTTCATTTTCTTCTTTATTTATTTATCTTTTTGTATTAATTCCCTTATTTATTTATTTATTTATTTATTTACTCTTCTGTTTCATTTTCCCTTTTGTTTATGCATTTATTTATATTAATTTTTAAATTAATTTATATTTGCATTTATGTTTTATTTATTTATTAATTTTTGCATTGTGCACTTATTTTATTTTTGTTTTTAAATGTATGTATTTATACATGTGTTCATGCATTTATTTATTTAATATTTCTGCACGATTCATCTTTGTATTTTACCCCTTATTTATTTCCCCAAACTTTTATGTTTCTGTATTCTTTTCTTTTTACATTTTTTTATGCAGTTCTGCCTCATTATGCAAATCTTGTCCTTCTTTCCTTTCTTTCCATCACCTTCTTCTCTCCTCTTGTTTTTTCTCTTCTTCTCCTCCGTCATGTTTCCTTCCATCCTTTTCCTCCTGTTTTATCTTCCTCTCCTTCCTTCCTCCCATTTACACCATCTTCTCTCTCTGTCTGACACTACACCTCTCTTTCCTTCACATCATATCCTCCTCCTCTCTCTCCTTTTTCATGCTCCGTCTATCCCCCTCCCTCTCTCCCTCCCTCCCTCCCTCCCTCCCTCCCTCTCTCATTAGTCGGTATAATCGGTTGTCTAGACAGAAACTCCCCACACAGATCACACCTGAGAGGGAGAGAAAGAGAGAGATGGAGGGAGACAAAGAAGGAAATGAGACAGATGAGAGGGAGGAAAAAGCTGATAAAATGATTTGCCTCCAAGTGTTTGAGAGGAGAAGATGTCTGAGACATAAAACAGAGAGAGAAGAAAGAGAGAGGGAGGGTAGAAAGGAGGAATAAGAACGACTAAAGGGTTTGACAAACACATACAGATGCCCTCAGAGAAACTGCAGCTTGACAACATGAAATACATTCATTAGTTTTCAGTCTAGACGTGTGTTTGTGCTGTTCTACTTCTATCTTTGTGAGGACATTTTTGATGAATCAGGACATTTTGACGACGCTTGCAGCTGATATTACCGCAACACGCTTTCTGTATCTGGATATAGATAAATAAAAATGCATGATAAAGGAATAGTTTGACATTTTAGAAAATATTCTTCGAGACTCTCGACGTACCACTACATCCTTCAAGTGGAGGTGTCAGAGTATGGAGGACGGAACCTGCCAAAATAAAAAATAACGAATACATAAATAAATGACTCGATAAACAAATACTTATGTCATTAAATGTGGCAAAAAATAATATAAAAAATAAACAAAGCCATTAATTATTGAATATATGACATAAATTGATATTTGTTTTAATTTATTACTGTAATTCCCTTATTTATTTATTTACTTACTCTTTTTTAATTTTCTCTTTTATTTACTTATGTATTTATTTTATTAACTTTTAGATTTATTGATTTATTTTTGCACTTATTTTTTTATTTATTTATTGAGTGTTGAGTGACAGCCCCCTCGTTTGCATAATGAGGCAGAACTGCATAAAGAAATGTTAAAAGAAATCTCAAAAGAAAAGAATATAGAAATATAAAAGTTTGGGGAAATAAATAAGGGAAAATCGTGCAGAAATAAATAAATGCATGAACACATAAATAAATAAATCCTTACATTTATAAATAAATATAAAATAAATTTTAAAAAAAAGTGCAAAAATCAATAAATAAATAACAAATGAATGCAAAAATAAATAAATAATTAAAAAAAATAAAATAAAGATAAATGCATAAATAAATAAAAGGGGAAAAAACAGAAGAGTAAATAAATAAGGGAATTCATACAAAGATAAATAAACAAAGACACATTTAAGGTTCTATTTTACAGTATTATTTCAAAATAAAATAAAATAAAATACAGGCCACCAAGTTTGTTCCAATTTATTTTTTTAATTTTATTTTTTTAAGTTGTTACTAAGAAAAATAAATCAACAAAGATAAGCTCTCAATGCTCATATAGCCTCTTAAAATCACATTATTTTAAGTAACTGAGTTGCTTGCAATACTCCAGTTTCACCATCATAATATATAAAGATAAATAAATAAATAGATAGATAGATAGATAGATAGATAGATAGATAGATAGATAGATAGATAGATAGATAGATAGATAGATAGATAGATAGATAGATAGATAGATAGATAGATACTTTATTGATCCCGAAGGAAATTTGGAAAAAATAACAAATGAATGCAAAAATAAATAAATACATTTAAAAAAATAATAAATATAAATGCATAAATACATAAAAGGGAAAAAATAAACAGAACAGTAAATAAATAGATAAATAAATAAGGGAATTAATACAAAGATAAATAAACAAAGACAAATTTAAGGTGCTTTTTTTACAGTATTATTATAAAATAAAATAAAATACAGGCCACCCAGTTTGTTCCAATTTATTTTAAGTCGTTACTAAGAAAAAAATCAACAAAGATAAGCTCTCAATTCTCATATAGCCTCTTAAAAACACATTATTTTAATGTTGGTCTCTGCTTGCAATACTCCTGTTTCACCACAAGGCGTCACTAACGTTCTTTTAATATATCCATGGTTACGACAGTGCCGGCGGTGCTTCCTTTATAATTGTCCCCGCGGTTCGACTTCCTGTTCTTCTTGTAGTTCCACAACACGCATGTTTTTGAGCCCGTTAAAAAACAAACTCTGGTGACATGAGTGCTGATAACTGTGGTGGAAATGTGTCTGTGCCTTTACGGAACCTGCTGAACTCCATCCGGGGTATCAGAGACCGAGTCAGAGGTAAATATGTAGGAATAGTTAGCCTTTAAACGAGCTAATGTAGCTACCAATGCTAGCGTGTGTGAAGCTAGTAGCAGCTATCTGCAGTGTTATCTGTTACCTCCCTGTTTGTTTGTTTGTTTGTTTGTTTGCTAAACTGTTAGCAAGTTGTCAACTTTCCTTCCAAAGTCTCTGCAGCAGCTTCACAAAAACACCCAAGTTGTCAGTTTATTAAGTTATGTAACCTGACAGCTCTTCATTAATTAAATAACTACATTTTATGGAGGTTTTAATGTTAAGTTGTTTCTTCTTTATTTATTTATCTTTTTCTATTAATTCCCTTATTTATTGATTTATTTACTGTTCTGTTTAATGTTCCCTTTTATTTATGCATTTATTTTTATTAATTTTTAAATTTATTTATTTTTGCATTTATGTTTTATTTATTCATTTATTTTTACTCTTATTTTTAATTTTATTTTTTAAATGTATGCATTTATTTATGTGTTCATGCATTTATTTATTTTTTCTGCATGATTTTCCCTTTGTATTTCACCCCTTATTTATTTCCCCAAACTTTTATATTTCTGTATTCTTTTCTTTTTACATTTTAAATTGTTTTTTAAACCGGCAGCTTGTTTTGCTGTTTGTTGTTGTTTTTGTTTTGTCTTGTTTTTGTATAGCCTAACCCAAGTAGTGGATGAGTTGCCTATTAGAATATACAGTATGTAAAAAGGGTATGTACAGTATAATAAGCTTAAGCTTCAGCCTACACCTTTTCGGTCAAAACTTAGTTTTTTTCCAATTTTATTTAATGCCTTATTGTTACCTTTTCTTTATTATGTGCATTCCTTACAGAAAATTGTTAATAAGGACCGAAATAAATGACTAGTAGTAGTACTACTACTACTACTAGTGTTAGGGCTGGGACGATACACCTATCTCCTGATTCGATACTATCACGATACCTGGGTGCCGATTCGATGTGTATTGAGATTTTTAAGTATTGTGATTCAATATTACGATTTATTGCAATTTCTTTTAAACTTTTTTAATACTAGACCATGGGAAAAAGTTGAATCATACACTTCTAGGGACTTTTAATTTAAAAAATATCTAAATTAATACTTGATTTTCAGTCATTGTCAGGAATTATTTATTATTTTTTTTTCCATCAAGCCAAAAATCAAAGAATAATTTATTGATGAAAGCCTTTTTTTATTGATGAAATAAAAATACATATTCTGAGACGTTGCCTTTAAAATTGTAGAAGTAAATTTGTTCTTATTTTTCATACATTTTAGACATTGAAAGTAAATTCATTAAATAAACAAGGGTTTGGTACAAGGTTTTTTTTTTTCTCACTTGCAATTTGAGTCTGGTATTTTTCCTGGAAGAAGGAAAATTTGAGTAACTGAATGCTCATTTTTCCACCACAGATGGAGAGTCCAATGAGTCAGACGGAGCGTTCAACCTCTCCAACTTCTGGGACACTCTGAGTTGAGTATAGTTCATCATGACGGTCTATTCTCTGCCTCCTTTTTCAGCTTCTACTGAGGCTCCATGAACAGCAGCATTTCCCATGTTGTTGTCCCGAATGTCTTGTTCTGCTACCGGCCGTTACATGTCGTCATAAATGTGTTTTCATTATTTTTGTATCAAACAACACGCTGATTTCTGTGTCTTTTATTTATTAATTTAGAAAGGGTGCTTTTTCCAAAATCAGTCCTCCCTAATATTAAGAACCACCCCATCATCATCAGCTATGGATGACGGAACCTGCCAAAATCCCAAATAAATGAATAAATAAATAAATGACTTGATAAATAGATGTCATTAAATGTAGCAAAAACAATATAAAAAATAAATATTGCCATTAATTAATTGATAAAATGTGACATACATTGTTATTTCTGTTTTAATTTGCTTCTTTATTTATTTGTCTTTGTATTAATTCCCTTATTTATTTACAGTACTCTTCTGTTTAATTTTCCCTTTAATTAATTAATTAATTAATTAATTTATATATTTATTTATTTATTTTTATTCATTTATAAATGTATTTATTTTTGCATTTATTTTTTATTTACTCATTTATTTTTTAATTATTTATTTATTTTTGCACTTATTTTTTATTTGTTTTAAATTTACTTTTAAATTATGTATTTATTTATGCATGGTTATCACTTTGCATTTCACCCCTTATTTAGTTCCCCAAACTTATTTATTTCTGTATTCTTTTCTTTATAAATTTTCTTATGCAGGTCTGCCTCATTATGCAAATGAGGGGGCTGTCACTCAACACTCAATAAATAAGTAAAAAATAAATGCAAACATAAATTAATTAATTTAAAAATTAATAAAAAATAAATACATTAATAAATATTGGGAAAATTAAACAGAAAAGTAAATAAATAAGTTAATCAATACAAAGATAAATAAATAAAGAAGCAAATTAAAACAGAAATATAAATTTGTCACAGTTTATCAATTAATTGCTACATTTATTTTGAATATTATTTTTGCTACATTTAATTACATATTTATTTATTTATCAAGACAGTGTTTTATTTATTCATTTATTTGGCAGGTTCCGTCCTCCATCATCATCATCCTGTTGATTTAACGGTCTCTTGTGTCCTCAGACCAGGCAGTGAAGTCTGTGTCCCAGGAAGCCACTAAACTCAGCCTGGCCTTCTCCAAATCCCCGCTGCCATCACAACAGGTCAGATTATTATATATCATCATCATGTTTGCCTCTCTGAGTTCATATTGTACCAGTTATGATCCACAACAAGACACCTTGATAAAATAGGTAAACATCTTGCTCAAGTGCTCCACGTTTTGACAAGTAAACTTATTTTTTTACTCTTGTTTAATTTTCCCTTTTATTTATTTATGTATTTATTTTTCATTAATTTTTAAGTTTATATATTTATTTTGTATTTATTTTTGCATTTATTTTTAATAGATTTTTGCACTTATTTATTTGTTTTTTTAGATATTTTTAAATGTGTGTATTTATTTATGTATTTATGCATTGCATGGGAAAATTTAACAGAAGTGTAAATAAATAAGGGAATTATTACAAAGCTAAATAAATAAAGAATTTAATTAAAACAGAAATATCAATTTATGTCGCATTTTATCAATTAATTAATGGCTACAATTATTTTTAATATTATTTTTGCTATATTTAATGACATTTATTTATTTATCGAGTCATTTATTTATTTATCGAGACATTTATTTATTTATTTATTTATTTATTCTTTCATTTTTGGGGATTTTGGCAGGTTCCGTCCTCCACAAATGTCTGGTTTACCTATTCAAGATAATATAAGGTGATGCAGTATAATTGGTCATTCATTTATTCACAAATTCGCTCTTCTCACCATTCATAGATGAGGCCTATTGTGAGTTGAGTCGTGACGGTTTGGGAAACACTGATTTAGACGCACTGGTCACATTAGGGCTAAAAAGATGAGATAGAACTTTATTCAACCCGGGGGAAATTGTTGTGCAACGGTTGCAGTTCAAAGTAGGAAAACATTACTATTCCCAACATATTTATGTGTTTCCTCCTTCCTCTGCAGGACGGAGAGAATTTATCAGAGTCCACCCTGAAGAGTGTCCTCACTCTGTCCACAGTGTATTACTGGCTACCCAAGAGCCAAGGTAAAGACATTTATATGTTATTTTGAAAATATTTTTCTTCAGATTCTGCTGCAGTAACCTTTCTGATATACCTCCAGTCTGATTTCATTCAATGAAATGTGGTTTGATAGATTGTTCAGTATCAATAACAATAATAAAAGATAATTAATATCGATAAGCGTTTTCTGTAGCCCTTCAAAGTTTTATATAGATATATATATATATATATATATATATACACTATAACAGGAAGTTGGTACTGTATAATCAAGAGCATGCTGCCCAAAGCGTGTTGTATCTGCTCTTTGAGATTTAGTAAGTAAGGGATAATGCCCGACGAGGCGTCCATTATCAGGAATTAATGGACGATGTGGAGGCCATTATCCCGTTTATGCCATGGTCCCCACAAAAAAAAATACTATTCATTTTTATTCTTATGCGTTTTGCAACCAAAATGTAAAGTTTTTCCATAATGCATTCACTCGGTTTCCCTGATAAAGCCTGAGGGTTTGCTAATACCTGGTAAAATCATTATCATCCCATAAGGTATGGAGGACGGAATCTGTCAAAATCAAAAATAAATGAATACATATGTCATTAAATGTAGCAAAAATAATATTAAAAATAAATGTAGCCATTAATTAATGAAAATTAAGCAAATTAAAATTTGTTTTAATTAATTTTCTCTTTTATTTACTTATGTATTTATTTTTCTTAATTTTTAAATTTATTTTTGCACTTATTTTTTATTAATCATTTATTTTTGCATTTATTATTTTATTTATTTATTGAGTGTTGAATGACAGCGTAAAGAAAGGTAAAAAGAAAAGAATACAGAAATAAATAAGTTTGGGGGAATAAATAAGGGGTGAAATGCAAAGGGAAAATCGCGCAGAAATAAGTTGTTAATAAGATATTCTTTGTAGCCAGCGCATTAATTTAGAACAGTCAGACAGTTTCACTGGAACTACTTAGTAGGTGTACATTATCAGGAATTAATGGACATCCTGCAGCTAGTCAGAACTGAGTATTCACCCAGACCGTGGTATGAAATAGATATAAAATGGATGTAAATCTTTGTCACCTCTGTCCTCTCCGTGTCTCAGGTGTCAGTCTGCGGCGACAGGTCAGAGACGCCACCGTCGAGGTTTTGGGGGGAGTCGGCCAGCTGGTGGAGGTCATACTGAGCTCACCGCTACAGAGGTAACATGCAAACACAGAGTTTATGTCAGATATCATAGTAAGTTTGAATTGATAGCCACAGTAGAATAAAATGGAATAAAAATATTCAATACGCCTAAACTGATATTGATTTTTTGGGGGGATTTTAGCCACCTAAAAAAAAATCTATATCAGTTTAAGTGTATTGAATATTTTCACCAGACTCCATTCATAAAAACAGTAATTTTACCTCTCAGAACACAAGAGTATACCTGTAGATACAACCTCACTTCAAAAAACCCAAACTAACCCTATCAGTTATTTCCAAATTTAGCTAACGTTAACTCAGCTAGAGCTAGCGTTCACATTATTTATAACCTTATTGATTAGCTTACTGTGCTAACCTACGTCACTGCTTTCTGCTAACAGCTGAGTTACATTTAATAAAGATTGACCAGCCCTTTAGCCAGTATTTTATAAACTTTTATTTTTATAAACTGCTGCTTGCACGCGTTATACATTTTTAGATTTATAATTATAATATTGCCTTGTATTTTTTTTAGGAATGGGTCATAATTTTTAGAATTTTGGAATTGTTATTACATTATAAAAAATTCAACAGATTATGCGACTATCATATTTTTTTAAAGGGACTGTATGTAACTTTTTACACATATAAATCGTTTTTTATTGCCAGTGTGTGAACAGGTTGTAACCTATAACCTAAGAAATGAGACCTTCCGCGACTTTCTGGGTTTCCTCTGTCAGCCTGTAGAGTGTTTTTAATGTGAAGAACCCGGCCCGTTTATAACGGGAAAATCCAACGGTTGCGACATCATGCACGCTCGCGAGTGCCTTTATTTTCAGCTCTGCTTACAGGGCTAACAGTGTGCAACCGTAGCTAATGTTTGGTTAGAAATGGAGTCCATTAACGGCAATAAACGACCAGCCTCCACCACAACTCAGCGTCCCAACACAAACTCCACGGAAGCACAAAAAAATCAAATTTATATCTGGTGAAGCCCGTCTTGCGTGTTTTGTTTTGCTTTTGTTGATGATATTTTACTCGTTCAACTCCAGTTCTTTTTAAGCATGCCATACAAGTAAACTTGACTTTCTGTTTCTCTTCCCTCTTCCTCTTTTTCTTTCTTTTAATCTGACTTCCTCATCCTCCTCTTCCTCTGCCCACCTCTAGTCTGTCCCAGGAACAGTTGACGTCAACAGGAGGTGTTTGGTCGGCCTGCGACCGCTTTGCTCAGTTGCCACGAGGTCAGTAGACTTGATTGATGAGGATTTAAAAAAAAAAAAGGAAAAACGTGTAAAGATTCAGATTTGATGAGTGGATTTGTAACTGCAGTCAGATACAGTAAAATGCTTTAAAACTCTGCCCCTACATTGTATTTTAAAGTAAAGAAAGTGGTGTTACTGGCAGCCTGCAGGTGGCGATGTTGTACCAAAGCTCTCTACACCTTGATTATTATTTAAACCAGCAGCAGTCAGATTATCCACATTTAATAAGGAGTCTGGGTGTGAATGGGAAAGTTTACACCCTCTGCCCGTCTGTACATTTCTGTGTGTATTTTGTGTCTGTAGCCAGTGTGTTTTTATTTTAAATTTAAATTTCATGATACATTGACATAAGGAGCAACTGGATTTGTGAGGAAATTTGCTAAAACAAGTCGTGATATGATAAAACCTGCTTGGATAATGTTAGCTGACCAGACGAAGGTCTCTCCATGGATCAATGCTGATCCTAGTGCTGGCTTTTCCTTTCTCAGCCTGCCGACCGTGGAGGGAAGGGAGGGGGGGGGGGGGAGACACCGACACCCGGTCGGGACGATAACGTAACTCGCTGCGGAGCTCCGTCACTTCACAAGACACGGGAAACCTCTGTTGGTCTGGAGGAGCTGCAGCATTTATTTCTGCAAAAACGTCCACTGTACATTCACTAGATATTCTCAGAGCTAAACTAACTCTTCTGCAGTGTGCGCGCGTGCACGTGGAGGTGGAGCGAGCCGAGCGGGTGAGAACGAACGCGGTGTGCAAGCAGGAAGCAGGCAGCAGGAGCAGCGCGTACCCACACGCGAGCGCGCATGGGATTCCGACCCGTTATGATTTATGCGCGTGATAAGTTACAACTTTAAAACATTACATTTAAAACAATGGCAACAAAATAGATGGAAAGTATGTATAAATAGCAAAGAATAAAAGCGGAAAAGGTAAGATAACCTGAAATTAAAAGATAACAGAAACCAGCGTGACCAGATTTCTCAGGAGATCTGACTGTTTCTTTCTAGTAAGATCGTGTAAGAGAGTGTGTGTGTTCAGTTGGGTTCATTCGGTCCGGACCGAAGAGAAAGAAAATGATGCATGGTTGCATTTTAGTTTTGGTCCAGTTCCCGTTCACACTGAACCAGAGGAGGAAACAATGAAGTCATACAGACCGACCGTAGACCGTAGATAAAGATGGACGACATGACAGCTCCACGGAAAGTGAAGCCAAAACATCTGGATCGCCTCCTGGTGGCCGGCTGCAGTATCGGTCATAAAGCCCGCCTCCTCCATGTTATGAGGGGTGAAAGTAATACAAAATAATTGGTAAAAATGGATTTGATTAATTTAAATTTGACTAAAACAGTCGTGATATGATGAAAACAGAGCCGCGTTTCATCATTTTCACCGTTTTGCTTTCATCATTCACAAACACAAAATTGCCATTTATCATTTAAATGGGGAGTGTTTGTAAGAATCAGAAATTGGTTGTAACAGCGACACCTGTGGCCGCAATGTCAACGACAGTCAGCGTCCTGTTGCTCGCGCTCGCCCCGTGTGCAAGCGCTACCTGAGTGTGAGCGAGCATCGGCGAGGCGACACACGTCAGCTAAAACCACAATATCACTCTATATTTCACCTGCTTGGCAGTAATGTTAGCGGACCGGACGAAGGTCTCTCCATGAATCAGTGCTGATCCTAGTGTTGGCTTTTCCTGCTTCAGCCTGCCGACCCGGTCGGAGACGATAACGTAACTCTCTGCGGAGCTCCGTCACTTCACAAGACACGGGAAACCTCTGTTGGTCTGGAGGAGCGGCAGCATTTATTTCTGCACAAACGTCCACTGCACATTCACTAGATACTCTCAGAGCTAAACTAACTCTTCTGCAGTGTGTAGTGTGCGTGCATGCACGTGTAGAGGTGGAGCGAGCTGAGCAGGTGAGAACGAGTGCGGTGTGTGAGTGAAGGCAGGCAGGCAGGCTGAGGAGCAGAGTACAGCAGAGACTCCGGCCCTGGAGACCAAAGCTACGGTCTCCGCCGCGTCCTCCGACCGCGGTCTTTACAAGACGGGCTTCACTAGATATAACTTTGTGGTTTTGGTGCTTCCGGGTAGTTTGTGTTGGAGTCTGAGTCTGAACAGCGTAGCCACACGTGAGCGCGCATGAGACACCGACCCGCAATGATTTATACGTGTAAGAAGTTACAAACAGTCCCTTTAAGGAGAGTGATGAAAACGTATGTGAACTGAAAAATAGAGTCGATTGATTTGATGAACTTGATTGACATTTTATTTGGTAACGGTGTTACTCTGATAATAATTTTTTTTTTGTTACTTCCGCCCCCAAAATGTCAAGTAATAAAGTAACAGCGAATTAACAAAAATGACGTGCTGTAAACGCTAAATGTCAGTTGAGTGTTGTGAATGATGAATGGGTCAGTTAAAGGGATTGTTTGTAACTTCGTACGCTCTTATAAAATCATCGTGGGTCGGTGTCCCGTGCGCGCTCGCGTGTGGCTACGCTGTTCCAACACAAACTACACGGAAGCACCAAAACCGCAAAGTCTAGTATCTAAGTATGTAATCTAGTGAAGCCCGTCCTGCAAAACAGTGTCAACTAATCCTGCTTCAGCCTCCCGAGGACGCGGTGGAGACCGTAGTCTCTGCTGTACTCTGCTCCTCTGCCTGCCTGCTTGCCTTCACTCACACAGCTCGCTCGTTCTCATGGTTTCTGTCATTTTAACGTAGTTCTTATCACGCTGATGTTTGTTCAAATGTTCATTTTTATGATCAGTTTGTTTTTAATTAGTTATTTGATGCTATCGCCACCTTTTTTTCAGTGCAGTCTCGGCGGCTTTCACACCGTCCCAAACGTACCGCACTTAATTTGACCTGAGATCTGAGTTCGTTTTAACCGGACCAAACCGGATAGGTGTGAGAGCAGCCTAAAAAAACCGAGAGAGAGAGAGAGAGAGAGAGCGTGTCAGTCATCGGTAGAGCAGTAAGTAAAGGTTTCAGTGATAAATGATGTGACAGTCGCCGCAGGACAAATGGAGACAAAATGTGCAGATTTGCAGTTTGAGGACTGGTTTTGCAGGTTTGGAGAATGTTGAAACTCAAACACGTCACACAATCACATTTATTTCCTTTAATGAAAATAAGTTTTAGTTGCAGCTATTCTTTCCTTATTAAAGTGCTATTCTTTCCTTATTATATATCTATATATATTATATATACTACAGCTGGGTTTGATTTATCGATGTGTGATCAATTATCAGAAGCTCTGTACTTCAAATGTTTTATGTTTTGATGAAAAACATGTGTTAAAGTATATTTTCATGTTGTTTCTTGGAGTTTTGCGAGATTTTAATTACAAGTTTATTGATGGAAAAACGTGTGTGTGTGCTCCACAGATAATAAGGCAGCCGTGTTGGTGGTTCTGTCCAATCAGATTGGAGTTGTGAAAGACGCCATAGAGGAAATTGAACAGGTACACACACCTGTTTTTTTCCTTATTGAAGAAAAATAAAGGATATCACCAGCGTTAATCAATATTGGAATTGATTTACAATTAATGCGAACACCTGTTAAGTCGACTCCCTCTCTTCAGGCGTTATCGGAGGCCCAGGACCCGTTCGGCGACGTCCTGGACGATGACCTTGAGCCCCGGGGCAACCAGGACACTTACTGGTCGGAGAAGGACCGGCGCGTGATTGGTCCGTGCCAGGGGCTGATGAAGGCGTCGGCGGCGTCGCTGAGGAAGCTGACGTCGGCCGTCAAGGCCAACGGCGACGTCGCCACGTCTCAGAACCTGGCTCAGCTCGACGACATGGCCGACATCAGCAAGGAGATCAGTCCTGGGTAGGAACACACACACACACACACACACACACACACACACACACACACACACACACACACACACGCGGTCAGACAGTATTATTATGTGGTTAGTTCAAACAACACCTTTCTTGAAGACTCGATCCACTCGGAGTCGAAGGTGTTTGAAACCACAAGGACTACTTCCTCCTGACTCATTGTTTATCATTTTAACCGCAAGGAAGTTTAGAAACTCTTTGTATCAACAGTCTCATAAATCACAGGCTGAAACCGGCCTCGCTTAAAATAACAAACATCGGCCCAACCCCATCGCCTATTGTCCATATTTTTAATGAACCTCTGCTGCTGAAAGGCTGCTCTTTCAAAACTACTCGCTGACTGCTAACGTTACTCACGTTAAATAGCGGTTCCACTTCTGTGTTTTGGTACGGTCGGCTTTCACACCTGATGCGAACCGTACCCGAGTCCACATGATCAGTACTCCAGACCACCTTTTCAAGTGGACTCGGGCACGTATCGACGAACTGTGCCTGAGTACGGTACGCAGCGTTCACACTAATCAAACGAACTGGACTTTTGGGAGAGAACATACTGGCTGTAGCGTTGTTGTTGGAGAAGCCAGTATTTCAATTCAGCATGTTTCTTTAATCTCATATGACATTTTATGATTTATTACAGTAAATATATTACGCATTGGTCCTTTAAAGCTGCAGTAGGCAACAATTTTTTGGCATAATTTGGCAAACATCCCATAATAACCTTTCAGCGTATTGTAATTCAAGTGTTCTGAGAGAAAACTAGACTTCTGCTCCTCCTCATGTCTCTGTTTTCAGGCTTTAAAAAAATCTAGCCTGTGACGGCAGATTTTGACCAATCACAGGTCATTTCAGAGAGAGAGAGCGTTCCTATTGGCTGTGCTCCGGTCATGTGACCAGAACTTGGCTTCCTTCAACAGATTTTACAATGGCGGCCGCGTCACAAACTTTCTCATTTTACAGCTAAACAGTAACTACAAGATGATTCTGAGAACATCTGAGGAGAGAAATAGTCATTACAGTAACAGAATATTGATTCATATCTGATCAGCGCTGCCTAGTTTGACCGTTTGGTCGGAGTTCAGAGTGATTGACAGCCGGCTCTCATAGACTGCAGCTGGTCAGCGGACCTTGTTTTCCTCCGGTAAGTGAAATCCTTCAGATGGCGTTAGGAGCACCGGAGGACACAGTAGGACACAGAGGAACAGGATTTAACTCAGGTTACCTGTTTCATGAACTACTGTCGCAATATAGCGGCCGTTTCCTAAAAAATAACTTTTTTTAAATCATATTTGCGCCAATCTCGCATACTGCAGCTTTAATCTACCTTTTTGCCCAACTTTTGCTCAATAAACGTGTTTTGTTTGTTCTTTATCAAAATGAAGTTTTTTTTTCTTCACTAAATCATCTCTGTCTCTTGCCACCTGTTGTCCTAAGTGTTGATGACCTGGCTCTCTGCCTCTACCCGCCCATGGACTACAGCGGAGTGGAGCACAATGTAAGACGCATACCTTAAACTGACGGTTATAACAAGTCACTACAAATCAACATGTTGGCAGTAATCCGTAAATGTTTTCTCATAGTTTGAGGTTGTTCCTGTGTATCGCTGATACTGATCATTTAAATGTCATGCTGTACGTTACTCCTGTCGAGGCTTGAATCCTCCCCCGCAGTTACATAACAGCGTGAAGGCGTTTAGCCTATGGCGACAGCGCTGCAGAGTCACACTTCCATTGAAACATCTCTAGCATGACAGAGATTTATTGTTCCACATGAGGAAACGGTTTTAGAACTGTAAAACACTCGAGGACAACACACATTAGGCTTGTCTCGGTAGTCGGTGTTACCGGTGTTACGCGGTGGTCGGCACAAACGATTACATTACTGGTCCAGCGGTTTTTATTAATCAAAAATAAACTCACACTTTACACCATGTGTCTTTACTAGGGAATTTAGAAATACAACTTCCTGAATCAACCTTTAATCGTAAATCATCAATTTATTAATCATCAAAATACCTCTACTTTAGATGGAGGAAGCAAGGAGTTAACACTGTGGGTGAAATACAATATGAATGCTTATCATATTTCAGATATCTACAGGTTATGTGAAAACATGCCTCTTCATCTGAGGGTTACAAGCGTGCATGGGAGGATGAGCTTGGACCGAAAACGTACAAGTAGGGCTGTCAATCGATTAAAGTAGTTAATCACACATTTTTTATCTGTTCTAAATGTACCTTAAAGGGAGATTTGTCAAGTATTTAATCCTCTTATCAACATGGGAGTGGACAAATATGCTGCTTTATGCTAAATGTATATATATATTTATTATTGGAAATCAATGAACAACACAAAACAATGACAGATATTGTCCAGAAACCCTCACAGGTACTGCATTTAGCATAAAACAATATGCTCAGATCATAACGCTTCGTCCACATAGAGTTTAGCTTTCATAATGTCCATTTTATTTCATTAAAAATGTCATTTATATTATTTTAGACAGAGAAAGGTCAAGAAACGTGTAGTAATTTGTAAATAATAGTAATAATCCACAATTAAAACCTCGTACTATATTCAATCATGGAGCTCTCCAAGTCAATGCATGTTCTACAACACTGTCCTGCACATATTTCAGAATAAAAGCCTCGTGTTAACAAATGAAGGAATTCTGTCCACAGAAAAAAACGCTCCAGGGCTTTTATTTTGAAATGAAAGCCGGAAGTGTTGATTTAAAAACAAGTCTTTACTTTTTTTCCATCTCCGTGACATTTTTTTACAGATACAGACATTGAAAGTGTAGTAATGTTGCTGATATGATGTCAATATACAGCCAATAGATCCCCTTCACTGTCTGTTGTTGCTGTGAACCGCGCGGCTCGTGTCAAAAATAGGCGAGACCTCGAATTTGTGACTTCCGCGCGAAAGGTTTGCTTCGCTCTTGGCGTGAACACACTATTACAGTCGAATCTAATCGTGCAGATTTTGGTTAATTTGATGTGAATGGAGTATAATTTTGTAGTGCTTGAACAATGACTTAAATATTCAGCAGCAGCAGCTTCACTTTCCAGAAACAACGTCCACATTGTTCAGGATAACTCACAGAATACACTGTCAGCGGTTCTTATCGGGACTATTACAGTGCGATGAGTCTTGTCCTCAGATTGATTAGGATCAACAGCTGCTGTCTGTGATCTTATCAAAGTGACACAGAAGCCAAACTGGTCCAACGTCTGTTAAAGCTTTAGTCTCATTGGAGGAAAATCAGCGGTGTGTTGCAGTCAGATCAGGTGAGGTGTTTCTGTTGTTTGAGTTGGAACCAACATGAAGTGATTGTGGCAGCTGTTCCTGAGAGTAATTTAGTTACACGCCCCAGCCTGTCTCGCAAAATATACAAATATGTGTTTAGATCAGCTTAAGGTAGTCATTAGCATTGCCAAACAGAACATGTGATTATAAAGGAACATATAAATTACACGTTTCTTCTCTTCACAGGTGTCTAAATTGGCAGCACTGTTAAAGAAAGTTCTGGAGATCATCAGGTAAGATCGATCGATTGATAGATAATGATTGATCTTTCACACCATAAAAAATTCAGGCTACAATCGCAAAATTCTGGGAATATTAAAGGTTGAAACTTTCCATGGGAATCAAGGGGAATTTATTGGGAATTTATGGGAATAAAATGGAAATAAAGGAGTCAGAATAAGTCGGCTGTGTGGGAGTATTACAGTGTCTCAGAGAAAGATCAGCCACAAAAAGTTGTTATGTGCATAATGTGAACGTGAAGTGAGTCAACGTTAGCTGTGCTAAGTTTTGTTGTATCTATACTCCCGCGTTCTGAGAGGTAAAATGACTGTTTAAGACGGGGACGGGGAGCGTGCCGGTGTCCAACCAAGTTACTGTAGGTAATACACACTGAATGGATAAGGATATATGTAGACGGCTAAAAACCAAGACGACAACGGACAAAAACCAAGACGACGACGGACAAAAACCAAGATGGTGACGAACAGAAACCAAGATGGTGACGGCCAAAAACCAAGATGGAGACGGCCAAAAACCAAGATGGAGACGGACAGAAACCAAGATGGAGACGGCCAAAAACCAAGATGGAGACGGACAGAAACCAAGATGGAGACGACCAAAAACCAAGATGGAGACGGACAGAAACCAAGATGGAGACGGACAGAAACCAAGATGGAGATGGCCAAAAACCAAGATGGAGACGGACAGAAACCAAGATGGAGACGGCCAAAAACCAAGATGGAGACGGACAGAAACCAAGATGAAGACGGACAGAAACCAAGATGGAGACGGACAAAAACCAAGATGGAGACGGACAGAAACCAAGACGGAGACGGACAGAAACCAAGATGGAGACGGACAGAAACAAAGATGGAGACGGCCAAAAACCAAGATGAAGACGGACAGAAACCAAGATGAAGACGGACAGAAACCAAGATGGAGACGGACAAAAACCAAGATGGAGACGGACAGAAACCAAGACGGAGACGGACAGAAACCAAGATGAAGACGGACAAAAACCAAGATGGAGACGGACAGAAACCAAGACGGAGACGGACAGAAACCAAGATGGAGACGGACAGAAACAAAGATGGAGACGGACAGAAACCAAGATGGAGACGGACAGAAACCAAGACGGAGACGGACAGAAACCAAGACGACGACGGACAAAAACCAAGATGGAGACGGACAGAAACCAAGACGGAGACGGACAGAAACCAAGATGGAGACGGACAGAAACAAAGATGGAGACGGACAGAAACAAAGATGGAGACGGACAGAAACCAAGACGACGACGGACGAAAACCAAGACGGAGACGGACAAAATTTCAATCTCGAGGCTTCAAAACCGCAGTCCACAAACTAATGGGTGACATCACGGTGACTACGTCCACTTCTTATGTACAGTCTATGATTTTGAGATGGGGAAAGAGTTTTTATATTTTTAGGTGCAGTCTGAACAGATGAGTTTTCAGTCTGTGAAGGAAGTTGTGTAGAGTTTCTGCTGCGCTGACGTCAATGAGGAGCTCGTGGGGGCAGTCGTACTCGGGCACGGTACGGATCATCAACATACCTCATATGGAAACCTACGCCCTATGAGTAAAATTCCCTGGAATCAGTAGTGAGGTTGTGAAAATCCAGATGTGTGTGAGAAACGTGTGGGTGGCATGTCAGATCTGTTTCTTCATGCAGCCGTCTATACTCAGTAGGTGTGTAACGATTCATCTACTACATCGATGTATCGATTTATATTTCTACGATCTAACTACATCGATAGGTACTCGGCAAGTTGTCCTTCACGGGAGACGTATATCGTTATAAAATCCATTATATGGATACTAAGGATTTGCACCTTGCATTTAAGGACGACAAACGTTTTTTTCATTCAGAGAAAATGACTTTCCTTTCCCCGTCATGATATCTATGTGCATCACGCAGCATCATTCTCATGTATCCAGACGGTCCGCGAGGCAAATTATGACGGGAGTAAAGTAAAAAACAAAACAGGAATTCAACTAACGTTAGTCTAACGTAGTTTTAAAATGTTGTTCCAGATGTTTTCATGTATGAAAAGACCCAAATGAACACTGTAGGTGGACTACTGGATTACTAACAGCAGATTATTTAAACAGTGTTTGTAGAGGAATGATTCTGTCCCTGTTTGATCACTATCAGCTGTTTGATCACTATCAGCTGTTTGATCACTATCAGCTGTTTGATCTCTGTATTATTTTTCTACCGTTTATATTGAAGATGACAGAAGCAGCAGTTAAACCACTGCTTATTTAACTTGAATAGAAGTTGGTTTATTATATTTTTTGTTAAATATTTCACTGTCTTGTATCTTGAGAACTGAATCAGCAGGTCCTGAAGTTGCACTTTTTATTATTTTCTAATAAAAGCTGTATGTATTTGCCATTAATAGTTGTTTACTTGTTTATATCCATAATTAATTTATTCCTGATTCCCTTACAAGAAAAACTTTGAGGAATCCTGACCTGCTCTGTCCAGTATCAGATATTTATTTCACACTGATTGAACTTTTGGCAAAAAAAGTTACTGTATTGATTTCAAGTCATTGAATCGTATAGTATCACTCTAGATGAGCCAAATATCGTCCTTGAATCGTATCGAACCATGGAAATCGTATCGTATCGTTGTAAAAACGTCTCGTTACACCCCTAATAAATAGTCTCTTTCTGTCATCATGCTCAGCTTTTATCTAATATAATATCATCTTTTCTAATCTGAGTTTTCTTTATTATTTTTTTATTGTCTTATCTTTTCCACCTCCCTCCACTCCCGTACAGGTCCAGTCACGTGTGTGGAGAATCACAGCTGACCTGGGTTCAGTTCTTAGACGGAGCCGTCGATCACAACCTGCAGAAAGCCAAAGACCTTATTCAACAGGACAGCTAGTGTGTGTGTGTGTGTGTGTGTGTGGTTTTATGGAGTGAATGGCTACAGTAGTGTGTGTGCGTGCGTGCGTGCATGTGTGAAGTACATATAAGAGATGTGGATTTCTAAAAGAGTGTGTTGTACAACATCTAATAATTAAAAGGAAGGCCTGGTGTCCTCACATGAACTCTTTGTGTGCCGATAGTCTTCACAGTTAATCTACAGTCGACTTGCTGAATACACACACACACACACACACACACACACACACACACACACACATACATACACACACATATCGGGGCCAAAAACCAATATGGAGACGGCTCTACTGCCCTCTACTGCCCAAATAGAAATTGGACTGAAAAGAAGTAAACTGCACTAAATCTCAGTATTAAATTACCGTAATTAGAATAAAAGTGTTTTTGGTTTTATTGGCGTCTGCTCACCAAACAGAAGATGTAAACTTCAACTTGTAGATGTGTAACAATTCTTCCTAACGCGACTCAGTTGAGGAAGTCTAGTTTTCTCTCAGAACACTTGAATTACAATATGCTGAAAGGCTATTACGGAATTTTTGCGCAACGATGCTCAAAGGGGAACTATGTCAATTTTCAGGGCAAACGTTGCGAAAACGATGCGAAATGACGCATCATCCGTCGTCGGCTGGTGAGCAGGGAGCTCCGATCAGCCATAACATCAGGTCAGCATGGTGAACCCTTTTTACCTTTATTTATTCAGGGGGAGGTTCGGTGAGAGCAATGCTCTCTTTTTCAGGAACGCCCTGATCACATTCACACCTGGAAGCTGCCCAGTACAACCACAGTCTGATTAAACTGGTTATATTACTATATAAAATAGTTTTTCATGAACCGCCCTTAATGGAGCAAGTCACTGCAAATCACCTGAACGTGTTGGCAGTAATCCGTAAATGTTTTCTCATAGTTTGATATTTTTGCTGATCATTTAAATGTCATGCTGTACGTTACTCCTGTCGAGGCTTGAATCCGCCCCCGCAGTTACATAACAGCGTGATGGCGTGTTGCCTACGGCGACAGCGTTGCAGAGTCAAACTTCCATGGAAACATTTCTAGCATGACAGAGATTTATTGTTCCACATGAGGAATCAGTTTTATAACTGTAAAACACTAGAGGACGACACAAAGTAGGCTTGTCGCGGTGGTCGGTGTTACCGGTGTTACACGGTGGTCGGGCACACACCGATTACATTACGTACCCACCGTCGTTTCGCTTTTTATACAGAAATAAAACCCATTTAGTTAATCGCGTGGCGGCTGCGTGAATGATGTGTCGGGTGATATCACCAGCTGCATTTCAGCTGCGTGTCTGCTGCTGCCAGCCCTTTCTTTCCACATAGAGTTTTCCTTTCATAATGTCCATTTCATTTCATTATAAATGCCATTTATATTTATTTTAGACAGAGAAAGGTTAAGAAACTTGTGGTAATTTGCAAATAATAGTAATAATCCACCATTAAAACCTCGTACTATATTCATTCATGGAGCTGTCCAAGTCACTGCATGTTCTACAACACTGTCTGCACATATTTCAGAATAAAAGCCTCGTGTTAACAAATGAGGGAATTCTGTCCACAGAAAAAACGCTTCAGGGCTTTTATTTTTAAATGAAAGCAGGAAGTGTTGATTTAAAAACATGTCTTTACTTTTTTTCATCTCCGAAACATTTTTTTTACAGTTAGAGACATTGAAAGTGTAGTAATGTTGCTGATATGATGTCAATATACAGTCAGTAGATCACCTTCACTGTAGTTGCTGTGAACCGCGCGGCTCGCGTCAAAAATAGGCGAGAACTCGAATCTCTAGAAGAGACGCAGCCAACACGCTCTCCTGACGTTCCCAGTGTGGACTTCACATGGCAAACTGCAGCCCAACATGCAACAACAGCTGTCAGTGTGTCAGTGTGCTGACTTGACTATGACTTTGCCCCCAAACTGCATGTGATTATCATAAAGTGGGCATGTCTGTAAAGGGGAGACTCGTGGGCACCCATAGAACCCATTTACATTCACATATCTGGAGGTCAGAGGTCAAGGGACCCCTTTGAAAATGGGCCATGCCAGTTTTTCCTTGCCAAAATTTTGCGTAAGTTCGAGTTGAAATATTTCAACTCCCGCTAATACGTCTCCCGGCGTGAATTTGTGTCTTTTCACCTCTTTGCATTGACTTTGTATGTAGTTTGCTTCTCTCTTGGTGTGAACACACAATTACAGTCGAATCTACACATGCAGATTTTGGTTTATTTGATGTGAATGGAGTTTCATTTTGTAGTGCTTGAAAATTGCCTTAAATATTCAACAGAAGTAGCTTCACTTTCCAGAAACAACGTCCACATTGTTCAGGATAACTCACAGAATACACTGTCAGCGGTTCTTATCGGGACTATTACAGTGCGATGAGTCTTGTCCTCAGATTGATTAGGATCAACAGCGGCTCTCTGTGATCTTATCAAAGTGACACGGAAGCCAAACTGGTCCAACGCCTGTTAAAGCTTTAATCTCACTGGAGGAAAATCAGCGGTTTGTTGCAGTCAGATCAGGTGAGGTGTTTCTGTTGTTTGAGTTGGAGCCAACATGAAGTGATTGTGGCAGCTGTTCCTGAGAGTAATTTAGTTACACGCCCCAGCTTGTCTCGCAAAATATGCAGATATGGAGTGTTTAGATCAGCTTAAGGTAGTCATTAACATCTCTAAACAGAACATGTGATTATAAAGAAACATATAAATTACACGTTTCTTCTCTTCACAGGTGTCTAAATTGGCAGCACTGTTAAAGAAAGATCTGGAGATCATCAGGTAAGATCGATCGATTGATAGATAATGATTGATCTTTCACACCATAAAAACTTCAGGCTAGAGTTGCAAAAGTCTGGGGATATTCAAGGTGGAAACTTTCCATGGGAATTAATGGGAATAAAATGGAAATATAAGAGTCATTTGCTGGCTGATTTCTAAAAGAGTGTGTTGTACAAGATCTAATAATTAAAGGGAAGGCCTGGTGTCCTCACATGAACTCTTTGTGTGCCGATAGTCTTCACAGTTAATCTACAGTGGACTTGCTGAATACACACACACACACACACACACAACATGTTATAGTTTACCAGCGGGGCTAAAAACCAAGATGACAACGGCAAAAAAACCAAGACGACGACGGACAAAAAACAAGATGATGATGGCAGAAAATCAAGATGGCCAAAAACCAAGATGACATCGGCCAAAAACCAAGATGACAACGGCAAAAAAATCAAGACGACGACGGACAAAAACCAAGATGGAGACGGCCAAAAACCAAGATGGAGACGGAAACGACCAAAAATCAAGATGGAGAAGGAAACCAAGACGGAGACAGACAAAAATCAAGATGACGACGGCCAAAAACCAAGATGGAGACGGCCAAAAATCAAGATGACGATGGCCAAAAACCAAGATGGAGATGGAAACGGCCAAAAATCGAGATGGAGACGGCCCAAAACCAAGATGGTGACGGCCAAAAACCAAGATGGAGACGGAAACGGCCAAAAATCAAGATGACAATGGCCAAAAACCAAGATGGAGACAGAAACGGCCAAAAATCAAGATGACGACGGAAACGGCCAAAAATCAAGATGACGACGGCCAAAAACCAAGATGGAGATGGAAACGGCCAAATTCTAGATGACGACAGCCAAAAACAAAGATGGAGACGGAAACGGCCAAAAATCAAGATGACGATGGCCAAAAACAAAGATGGAGATGGAAACGGCCAAAAATCAAGATGACGACGGCCAAAAACCAAGATGGAGACGGAAACGGCCAAAAATCAAGATGACGACGGCCAAAAACCAAGATGGAGACGGAAACGGCCAAAAACCAAGATGACAACGGCAAAAAAACCAAGACGACGACGGACAAAAACAAAGATGGAGATGGAAACGGCCAAAAATCAAGATGACGACGGCCAAAAACCAAGATGGAGACGGAAACGGCCAAAAACCAAGATGACAACGGCAAAAAAAACAAGACGACGACGGACAAAAAACAAGATGATGATGGCAGAAAATCAAGATGGCCAAAAACCAAGATGACAACGGCCAAAAACAAAGATGACAACGGCAAAAAAAACAAGACGACGACGGACAAAAACCAAGATGGAGACGGCCAAAAACCAAGATGGAGACGGAAACGGCCAAAAATCAAGATGGAGAAGCAAACCAAGACGGAGACAGACAAAAATCAAGATGATGACGGCCAAAAAACAAGATGGAGACGGCCAAAAACCAAGATGGAGACGGAAACGGCCAAAAAGCAAGATGACGATGGAAACGGCCAAATTCTAGATGACGACAGCCAAAAACAAAGATGGAGACGGAAACGGCCAAAAATCAAGATGACGATGGCCAAAAACAAAGATGGAGATGGAAACGGCCAAAAAACAAGATGACGACGGCCAAAAACCAAGATGGAGACGGACAAATATCAAGATGACTACGACCAAAAATCAAGATGGAGACAGTCCAAAACCAAGATGGTGACGGCCAAAAACCAAGATGGAGACGGAAACGGACAAAAATCAAGATGGTGACCAAAAACCATTGGGCCAAAAAAAATACTTTTTCCCATAGACTTACATTGGGAAAGAGACGTTTGTAACTCAGTGGATAATTATTTTTTTTAGGTCAATCAAGTATGAACACTCTAATAGTCCTTATTTAAATCATCAGGTCGAGCCATTTGGCTTCATGCGCCACTGAACAACTTTCATAGGAGTGATCGGGGCCCCGCCTCCAACGCTGTATCCAGTTCTCTTAATGCATCCATGGTTTATATCTTGGAGCCATAAAGTCCCTCTATTAGATCTTCTTTAGGACACGGCAGGGGAACAAATCAGAGATTTTTGGATTTATTGTTGGTGCAACCAACTACACAGCAGCTCTTCAGCTTAGCGTTATTACTATTAGTGGTTTGTTTAAAGTAGAAGTTTGGAAAAACTTCTGTTTACTCTGTTAATGGGTAGTCGGGTACAAGTCAAACAAAGTAATGTTAGTGTTTATTTGACCTGACTGGGTGTCCTTGATCTCACAGTCACTCCCTTTTCATTTCTCTGTGAGTTTCCACTGCAGTTCAGGATGAACCAGTTTACTGTAGTTGATTGCCAACCTCATAAATTTGCTTCCTTCATCTTCATCAGCACTAATGGAAAATAGGAGCAACAATATAATTCATCCTATGGATGGATTACTATGTCTGACTTTCACTTTAGTGTGCAGACCATCTTTAACCCTCTGAGACCCAGATCCCGACTGACTTTACGGTCTTTCAGAGGCTCTAGTAGGTTCAGTTTTAGGGCTAGAGTGAATCCGTTGGTGCCAACCATGCCGGGAATGAAGCTAAATAACGCACCAAAGTTGGGCTCAATTTTAGCGAGGAATTTTCCTGTGACCTCAAGATATGTGAATGAAAATGGGTTCTATGGGTTTACACAACAGAAGGGCTCGCCATCCAATTGCCAAAAAATGCAATTCTTGCAGAAATCTCCAAATGTCAAAAGTTTTACATCCCAAATCACAGCATGTTTTTTTTTCTATGGTGTTCCTCAAGGTCTTGGTGTCTTAATGTGGTATTTTGGAGGGATTATTGATCATTTTTATCAATTCTCCAGTGGTAAAAAAAAAAAATGGTTAAATTTAGCACCAAATCTGTGTAACAAATGGTACCAACCCCAAAATTGCTGCAAAATAAAAGACAGAGTAGAGCATGGGGATGACCATCATATACTTCCATCATAATGTGCTAAACCCTGATACACTTTTACAGTTAATGCAGCTCCTGCACACATCACACAGTCTAAAATGTGATGATAATACTGGGGAGATACTGGTGTCCACACTTTCGACAAAGGCAAATGTAATGTAATATGATATAATGTAATGGCATCACAATGAATAGACGACTGTGGCAAGTGTTGCAGCTGCAGCGTTTAGACTTTCAGGAAGTGTAACAAAGCAGGTTGCATGTTAATCTGAGACGGGGTTGGGCTTCTGAGGTGTGAGGTTAAAAACAGGAAGCACTCCGCTGTCGGGGTGCTGACTGACTATCTGTCTGCCCGGGTGCATCTCTGTCTCTATCTGTCTCTGCTTCTGCTTTTCTTAGAAGGAAACCTTTGGAAAGATGGCCGTGGCAACAGAGTCGAGTAAGTACACCAGAGTTTTAACTAATGTCTGTTTTAAGTTTAACTTTAGTTTGCTTGCATGCATTGTATGTATATGAATGGAATCCTCAATGTGTTTGGTTGCATATTTTGCATAGTTTTGACAACAGCATACACTGTTGCATAGCTGCAATTGCGTTGGATGATGCATGAATCCTCACAGATCATGTGTTGCTGTTGATCACACGACCTCAGACACATTCTTGGGTTTCTAGAAAGCCGTGTGACAGCTGCAGGGAATTATGAGAATAACAGGGTTCATACACAGATATTTAAAGACCACATTTTTTGGGTGGAGTGCAGAGGATGCTGTGACAACACAGCGCTTGTGTCCTTGCATATGGCTGACAGTCGCCTCCTCCCCCCACAGAACCTGCCAAAATAAAAAATAAATGAATAAATAAATAACTCGATAAATAAATAAATATATCATTAAATGTTGCAAAAATTGATAGTTCTGTTTTAATTTGCTTCTTTATTTATTCATATTTGTTATAATTCCTTTATTTTCTTTACTCTTCTGTTTAATTTTCCCTTTTATTTATTTATGCATTTATTTTTTATTTATTTAATGAGTGTTGAGTGACAGCCCCGCTCATTTGCATGTATGAGGCAGAATTGAATAAAGAAATGTAAAAAGAAATGTGTACAGAGAAGAATAGATAAATAAGTTTGGGGAAATAAATAAGGGTGAAATGCAAAGAGAAAAATCGTGCAGAAATAAATAAATGCATAAATAATTACATGCATTTGAAAAATATATGTAAAATAAATAAAAAATAACGGTAAAAATAAATACATTTGAAAAATAAATGCATAAATCAATAAGTAAAAGGGAAGACAGATGAGTAAATAAATAAGGGAATTGATACAAGGATAAATAAATAAAGAAACGAATTAAAACAAATAATTTGTCACATTTTATCAATTAATTAATGACTAAATTTATTTTTAATATTATTTTTGCTACATTTAATGACATTTATTTATTTATCGAGTCATTCATTTATTTATTAATTTATTTTAGATTTTGGCAGGTTCCGTCCTGAATTACGAGAAGTTGTCCTGAAACACAAATCCTGTCCTGTTTGTCCTGAATTTTTTAAAATATTAATAATATATATATATATATTATTAATATTTAAAAAAATTCAGGACAAACAGGACAGGATTTGGTATATATATATATATATATATATATATATACATATATATATATATATATATAATCTGAAACAAATTACACTAAACCAGAGGTTTGATTAGTTATAGCCTAATAAAACATTAAATACTGATCGTTGTGAAACATTATTTTGGTGTTGGACTTTTATATCCGTAGCCTACATGAATTATGGCTGTTGTAGTTTTTTTTAGCCGTGTACAGTAGCGCCACAAATTGATAAATAACTATAGTATGCGTAGCGGCGACACACAGCTACGACGTTGTTCAATTAAAAAACATTTTTCACGGAGGGAAATTAAACTATCCATGTCTGACACGGACCTGGTGAAGATCCCGCCAAAAAGCAATAACGTTACTGCCGGTACTGGGAGGAGTGGGGAGAGAAATACCCATGGATCACTGCTGCCATAAGAGATCCAAACAAAGGTGCTATTATTACTCCTGTTAGTTGACGCTGAATGTAATATACTGGAGGCCACCGACCAACGCTCACCTCCTCAGTTTCACCTATTCACCCAAAAGTCAGGTGATAATTGTCAGCGGTTTCATCTTTCATGTTATAGAATGCATCCTCATTCCATCCATTGTTTATATAAAAATACTCTTTACGTGCAAGTGCAGCTGAACTGAAGCACTTCCCCAGGCGCTCGTTCAGAGGGGTTAATGCAGGAGACGAGCATTTTCTTCTTCTCTTGTCCCGTCCTGTTGCGTCTTGCCCTCACATACTGTATCCCCACAACGTTGACATTTTACACTTTGCCAAGTATGTTTACCTCATCTAACCCCTGTTCACCCACGCCCTGCCCCTCTTTTAACATGCCGGGCCAGTTTGTTGAGTTTAATCCAGGTCTCTCCACACCCTCACCTGAGTTTAGAGGAGGATGAACCACAGCTGGCTCAGCACCAAGGGGGCCAGGAAGCAGGATTTAGTGTCAGCGAGGTAACGTCAGGTTAAACCCTTCAGGGTTTTCAGTTCTACGACGGTGGTTCACTTCTTACCGGGGTAAATCGCCATGGTAACTGATGCCGAACACATAACCTGCTCCGGAGCAAGTTTAGGTTTCTCAGCCACATTCTTCTGGATTCCTCGCCTGTAGCGACGAACAGCGCAACAAGTACCAGAGCTCCGCAAGGACATTTTAGAAAACGCAAACTTAACGTTAGTTAAATATCTGTTAAAAAAAAATAAAGCAGGATGTTGTAAAATGAAGGTGAACTACTTTTCAAAAGAAGAGCCGTTGGTGGTTAGCCACTATGGTTACTGCTACTTCTGCTACCTCACCGGACGTTACGCACATAATCATTTCTACAGTAACGCCCCCGAGAATAATGTGGATAGACATCCTTCAAAATGAACCACGCAATCGTGAACCAGGAAGTAAGAGTGACAAACGCTGCGTAGGGAGGAGGTCGGGGTGGATGTTTGGGTCAAAAAACACCAGACTTTCAGCAGGATGTCCTGTGTGAAACCAGAAGTAAACGTTGATTTATTTGTCACGTAACTTCCGTACTTCAGTAACGTTACTAAAATCCAAATTGCGTTTTTTTTTCCTAAACCTATCTAAGTAGTTTCCTGTGAAGACGGAAGTTTATTTTGAAAAGACTGCATGCATTTAACAAGCAGAAACTGACACGTCGTTTAGCTGGACATTTGCTGGAAAATGCACGAAAAATGAGGAATAACTTCTTGTACGATTGACTTTCGCGTCTTATCATTATACGTTCTTTGATATTGACTTTACACCTACTAGCATTGGCCTTTTACTAATTACCAGTGTGTTCATCAGTTTTTAGTGTCCCCCGGACACTAACTTTGTAACTTAGTTCCCCTGTGTGTTCGACTTGCAGCGTTTCTTTATCAGCTTGTGTTTTCTGTATTTGCAGTGTGTTTATGTTACGTATGTGTTGTTGAATTGTGTCTTAAAGAAGAATCCTTAAAGAGTATCTGAACACCAGGCTGAGCAGCAGTGTTTGACCGCCCTCTCTGGTGTGATGGTGTCACCCAGCAGGTTGGGTGTGGTCGGAGGTGTGACTCTGTCGCAGCTGTAATAAAATTAACACAAACTCATTATGTAACAACCTGTGTAAGTGCCTATAATGTAGCCTATAATAACAGGTTTGAACGCATAACAATAAATCATCTTGAAGAACAAAAACATTGTAATAAAACTCTAAAGGGCATTACAGTATGACTATCATCATTTTTTTTTTCTTTATTTTCAAATTTTTTATTGGCACAAAAGGCGTAGTCTGGGTATAGCACAACTATAAAGTGACATTATATATATATATATATATAATAATAATAATAATAATAATAAAAGGACGTTGTGTTGGACTATCTAGCATAATTTTTCACAGTTCTTTATGACCACTATGAGCAACCATTAAAACTGTACTAGTTTGATTTGGACATGAAAAGAGATGGTCATGTGAACGTTTAAAATTATATTTAACTGGTGCAAATTATTTAAATGATGTCGGCCACTATCTTTATATTTGTCATGGATTAACGAGACCTTTGCTTTATAGTTGAAAGTTAAATATTACGACATTAAATAAATCTTTCTTTATTTTAATTTTTTTTTTTAAACCTGCCGTAGGCAGAATATTTTTGGCATCATTGGGCAAAAATTCCACCTTTCAGCATATTGCAATTAAAGTGTTCTGAGAGAAAACTAGACTTCTGCACCTCCTAATGGCTCTGTTTTCAGGCTTTAGAAAATCTAGCTTCTTGTTTTCGTCCGGTCTGTGAAATCCTGCAGATGCCGTTAGGAGCGCCGGAGGTCGCCGGAGGACACAGAGGAACATTATTTTTTTCAGATTACCTGTCTCATGTTCCACTGTCAGGATATAGTGACCGTTTTATAAAAATAACTTTTTTAATCATATTTGCTCCAATTCTATCAACTGCTGCTTTAAAGAGTTGCTCTCTATCTCTTTTAGTAACCTGACGTAAAGAGACTCTATTAACTTGTTTATGTGTGTTTTTCTTTCAGTCTTTAAGGATGTGGACCTCCACACAGAGACCAACAACATTGCTCACCGCACCGATGAAATCTCAGTGAACCAGCTGATTGTGAGGCGAGGCAAGTCCTTCAAAGTGACCATTAATATGAAGAAAGGTTACAGCCAGGCCACTCATCCACTCGTCATGTCTGCAATGACAGGTCAGTCTTTCATTAAATTATTTGTTTTGAATAGTTGTTGTTGTATATTATTTTGTAAACTTAAGCAAGTTTTAGTTTTGTTGCCTAAACCTAAAGAAGTTGTAGTTTTGTTGCCTAAATCTAAAGATGTTGTAGTTTTGTTGCTTAAACCAAAAAAAATTGTAGTTTTGTTGCCTAAATCTAAAGATGTTGTAGTTTTGTTGCTTAAACCTAAAGAAGTTGTAGTTTCTTTTGCCTAAACCTAAAGAAGTTGTAGGTTGTTTTTGCCTAAACCTAAAGAAGTTGTCGTTTTGTTGCCTAAACCTAAAGAAGTTGTAGGTTTTTTTTGCCTAAACCTTAAGAAGTTGTCGTTTTGTTGCCTAAACCTAAAGAAGTTGTAGGTTTTTTTTGCCTAAACCTTAAGAAGTTGTAGTTTTGTTGCCTAAACCTAAAGAAGTTGTAGTTTTGTTTCCTAAACCTAAAGAAGTTGTAGTTTTGTTGCCTAAACCTAAAGAAGTTTTAGTTTTGTTGTCTAAACCTAAAGAAATTGTAGTGTTTTTTTGCCTAAACCTAAAGAAGTTGTAGTTTTGTTGCCTAAACCTAAAGAAGTTGTAGTTTTGTTGCAATTGGTCTACTTTTGATAGCTAGCTAGTTTGGCGTGGAAAAATATCATTGGGCTAATAGATGAAATTTGTGCTGCTTTTGTCAACATTTGGCAGGGTTTTGAAAATATTGTGAAAACAATATTTACAAAACAGTTGTTTTATGGTCAAAAACACAGATACAGGTTGGAAATAAGTGAACTATCAGGTTCAGTGAGGGAGAACCAAGGGATGAATGTAGTGTCGTAACAGTAAATGAACATCTGACTCCCTCAGTGGCTCCTCTCTACAGGAACAAGTCCATCCGAGCTACTGGGGACGTTCTCGCCCTTCGGTCTCCCAGATAACATAAAACGTGCACCGTCAGTGAAGTTTTGGTGGAAGATTGAAGTTGTAGAGGACGATACCGCGAAGACAGGCAGACTGGTCGTCAACATCACCCCCCCGGCTGACTCCCCCATCGGGGAATTCATCCTAATGATGAAACACAAGGAGGATGAAACGTTGCTAGCATTGCTGGTGTTGCTCTACAACCCCTGGTGTTCCGGTAGGTTGATCATCTCTCTGTCTGTCTATCTAATACTAATACCACACTGTCAAAGTACTCTGTTACAAGTCCTGCATTAAAATGTTACTTAAGTAAAAGTATATAAGTATTATCAGGCAAGTGTGCTTTAAGTATTTAAAGTAAAAGTAATCAATGCAGAAAAATGTCCCCTGTGACTATTATAGATTATATCATTAGATTATTACACTCGGCATTCTACTGGAGCTCATTTTTTGGAGGACAGAGAAAAATAAATGAATGAATAAATAAATAATGCAAAAATAATATTTAAAATAAATGTAGACATTAATTAATTGATAAAATGTGACATAAATTGATATTTCTGTTTTGCATGCGTAAAGAAATGTATAAGGAAAGAATACAGAAATCAGTGGGGAATAAATAAGGGGTGAAATGCAAAGGGAAATCCATGCAGAAATAAATATATAAATGCATAAATGCATAAAAAAATAGATATAAAATATATAAAATGAAATGCAAAATAAAAAAATAAAAAATAAATAAATAAAATAAAATAAAATAAAATAAAATTGATTAATTAATTAATTAATTAATTAATTAATTAAAAACTAATAAAAAAAACACATAAGTAAATAAAAGGGAAAATTAAACAGAAGTGTAAACAAATAAGATAATTGAAAAATAGATAAATAAATTAAGACAAAAAAATAGTTTCATTCAGTTATACAACGTGATAGCACGTGTTGCTTTTAAGTTTCGACCGATAACGCCTATTTAAAAAGGCCTGATAAGAGCCTAATCGAGTGATCAATGAGCCGCGGTCTGCTGAGCCCTGAAGCTCCTCCCCCGCTGCTGCACAGAGCGCCGTCACTTGTTTATTCAAAGTTTATTAATATTGAATCGTGTCCAAATTTCACCAAATTTAACAAATCACTCCCTTGGGGTCCCCAGCAATACACCCACCAAGTGTGAAGTAGATGAGCGGTTCTCGAGATATGAGAAGGACACACAGAAAGACAGACATTCCTCACTTTAGAGTTAGAAGCACAGTACGTAGTAGTTGCAATCCACCACTGCTCTCTAGCAATTTCTTCTGATATGTTAAGTACATTTTACTGATAATGCTTACGCTTTTTTTTTGCATTTTTGAATGCAGTACTTTTACTTTTACTTGAGTAAAGTATTTGAATACTTCTAAAGTGAATACTATCATCTGTCTGTATCTCTCTGTAGATGACTCGGTGTTTATGAAAAACGAGAAGAAGGTAAAGGAGTACGTGATGAATGAACAGGGAGTCATCTTCAGAGGAAGTTCTGACTACATCTTCCCTCTTGACTGGGACTTTGGACAGGTACACGCACACACACGCACACACACACACACACACACACACACACACACACACAGACACACACACACACACACACACACACACACACACACACACAAACACACACACACACACACACACACAAACGGTCGAGGCTTATGTGGATGCTCAAGATTGTGACAGTCAACCAATCACATCCAATCATCGCTATGAAGTACGGAGCCTGCCAAAATAAAAAATAAATGAATAAATGAATAAATAAATGGCTCAAAAAGAATAGCAAAAAGAATAGCAAAAATAAATTAATTAATTAATTAATTAAAATTGATAAAATGTGAAATAAATTCATATTTTTGTTTTAATTTGCTCCTTTATTTATTTATATTTGTATCAATTCCCTTTTCTATTTACTCTTCTGTTTAATTTTTCCATTTATTTATTCATGCATTTATTTTTAAATTTATTTTTGCATTTATTTTTTTATTTATTCATGCATTTTTGCATTTATTTTTTATTTGTTTATTTATTTTTGCACTTATTTTATATTTATTTTTAAATATATGTATTTATTTATGTACTTGTGCATTTATTTATGCATTTAATTATTTTTTATTTTCCCTTTGCATTTCACCCCTTATTTATTTCCCCAAACTTATTTATTTCTGTATTTTTTCTTTATACATTTCTTTATGCATTTCTGTCACTCAACACTCAATAAATAGATACAAAAATAAATGAATAAATAAAGACGTAAATGTAAAAATAAATAAATAAATAAATAAAAGATAATAAATAAATAAATAAGGGAAAATTAAACAATAAATAAGGAATTTAATACAAAGATGAATAAGGAAAGAAGCAAATTAAAACATAAATATCAATTTATGTCACATTTTATCAAGTCATTAATGGCTACTGTTATTTTTAATATTATTTTGCTACATTTAATGACATATTGATTAATAAATTAATAAATTAATTAATTTATTTATTTATTTATTTATTATTCATTTATTTATTCATTTATTTTTTATTTTGGCAGGTTCCGTCCTCCATAATTTACTACCATCATCCCCTGAACAGTTTGGTAATCATGTGTAGAGTTTCATGGAAGCGAATAATGGCCATTAATGTTGAAATTCAAATACCACTGGATTTATAGCACTAAATCATTTTACTTTGAAAACCAATCCTACTGAATTTATGTGGTCTGAATTCCCTTTATGACATTTTCAGGAGTCAATTTTAAGTTGTGCAATTCCTAAAACTTCCAGTTTTTATATATTTTAGAATTCACAAATTCAGATAGAAAATTCAGGTACCCAAAATTTGAATTCTGAATCTCAACTTTTAGCGTCTGAATTTTGAGCAACCAAACTTAAAGTTTAAATAATATTCCCATCTGTATTGACCTAAATAAAATAATATGCTGTCTCCTTCTGTCCAGTTTGAGGACAACATGGTGCAAATTTGCCTGAAGATATTGGATCTCAACCGCAACTATTTGGAAGACGCAAGTAAAGACATCGCTTCTCGTGGTGACCCCATCTACGTCGGTCGTGTGGTCAGCGCTATGGTAGGATATGCTCTCTGTGCTTATTAACGATAACTCCACAAACCTTTTATTGCATGCATGGGCTGACATTTTTTCACTGTTGTGTATCAAAATCCAGCAATGATGCGATGCAGAGTGATACCGTGTTCAGTGCAAATTAGCAAGTGTTAGCATGCTAACACCATAAACTAAGATGGTGACAGTGGTGGAAGAAGTACTCGGATATTTTACTTAAGTAAAAGTAGCAATGCCATAGTGTAGAAATACTCAAACGTAAAAGTCATGCATTCAAAATTTTACTTAGGTAAAAAGTTCCCAAGTATTAGCATTACAATATACTTAAAGTACTAAAAGTAAAATTACTCCTCAAACAGAATTGCCCATTTCAGAATAATTATTATACTATGGGATGATAATTATTGTTGATTTAATGTGTTAGCATCACTAATCATGCAGCATGTAAAGGTAGGGCTAATTGTAACTACTTCATGTACTGCTGGGTGGCTTAACCCATAAAAAACCATCATAATCTATTAATTGATTTATATTTATGTATTAATAATCTGACTCCGCAAAGTAAAAAAAAATAGCTATAGAGTAGCATAAAATGGAAGTACAAGTACCTCAAAATTGTACTTAAGTAGTGTAGCATTAGCATTTGGCTCAAGTAGCCTACAGACTCACAGAGCTGTTAGCATCAATCAATGAATCAAACTTTATTTATATAGCACCTTTCAAACAAGTCAAATGCAATTCAAAGTGTTGTACAGACGATTGACAAAAATATAATGTTAAAAATGGAATTAGAGACTAATGCACACCAAAACAACCAAGATAAAAGTTTATTGAATAAGAAAGCAATAAGAAATGGGTATTTAAGATAATAAAAGATAAATAAATAATATAAAATAATAAATGAAAATTATGAACCTACACAAAATAAGCAGATTGTATTAAAATAATAAAATTAAAAAAAAAAAAAAATAGAATAAAAGAGATAATAATGATCAGCAATAAAATGTTGATTAAATAAAATAGATTAAAATAAACATTATAATAATGATGATAAATAAAATAAGTATTAAAAAAAAAAAAACATTAAATTATGAAACTATAAAACACTACATAAAAGCCAGACTAAATAGATGGGTGCATGACTTTAGACTCTCAGCTTTCTCTTAAATAGGAATTAGTCCTAAAATCCGGAAACAGAGAGCTGCAGGGATGACGTATTTTTGTAGAACAACCAGGACGTTAGCATCGTTCCCTAGACAAAAAGCCAATGGGATTGTTCCATTGGGTCCAACCATTATTTTCCATATGGACTGTCGTTTTAACGCCACTAATTTCTTTAACACATTAACGCAACTTACGATTTTTAGGTTGTTGCGGGCTCATGTCATACTAGCTTGTCTTGAAAGAGGATAAATAACGCTCCAAACTTACGCTAAATTTTGGCGGGGAAAAACTGTCATGGCCATTTTCAAAGGGGTCCCTTGACCTCTGACCTCCAGATATGTGAATGTAAATGGGTTCTATGGGTACCCACGAGTCTCCCCTTTACAGACATGCCCACTTTATGAGAATCACATGCAGTTTTGGGGCAAGTCATAGTCAAGTCAGCTATGACTATGACATATTTGGGTTTCATGCAGTTCCACATATTGACAGTTGGTGGCAGTAATACTTCTGTTAATGTTAGTGCCAATGAAGAGCTGAAGAAGAAGACAGCAGATGTAGGTGATGTAGTTTTCAAAAAAAAAAATACTTTTTTGCAATTTTTGGGTCATTCTTGAGAATCAAAATCTGACCGAATAAAGTTAAATATAATACATTTAATTTTTTTCTTCCAGATCAACTGTGTAGGTGACAACGGTGTTTTGGATGGACGTTGGGATGGTGAATACGATAACGGGAAAAGCCCCGGATACTGGAGTGGCAGTCACCAGATTCTTAACAAATGGTTCAACAATGACTTCAAACGGGTCAAGTACGGGCAGTGCTGGGTGTTCGCCAGTGTGATGTGTTCAGGTAACGTCTGACTCTCGCAGGTTCTCACACCTGGACCAACATCTGGAAAGATGAATGTTAGCTCTAAAAGAATGAATCGATTTGCTACCTTCCTCTGTTGTATATCATTGTAAAGGGAATATATTGGGTTTGGGACTGTTTGGAGCAATTCAAGTCATTTGAAGAGGTCACCTTGGGCAGTATTTTCTAACATTTTATAAACTAAACAAATGAAATAATAAAACAAACCCCACAATTTAATTGATAATGATAATCATCTTTAAAAAAAAATATATATATTGTCAGTGCAACTAAAATGAGTCTAATCAATAAGAATAATGCTAATATGCTATTTACATTCCCTTTAGTAATACTGTATATGTTACGTTATAAGCAGTGCTTGAAGTAGAAGAAAAATAAGTGCCAGTCGCAGAGCAGTTTGTGAAATAGTTGCAAGATTTAATGTATTGATTCGTGTACATAAACACAAATGTCACTTTTTTTTTCCTGATGGTCAGCATGAAATCAATTTGTAGGTAATCCACGCAATTGTGAACCGGGAAGTATAAAGAGCGGCGAACGCCGCATAGGGAGGACGTCGTGGTGGGTGGGTGGTTCAAAAAACACCAGACTTTCACCAGGAGACTGCTATTGGTGCCCCGTGTGAGGCCAGAAGTCAAGGTTGATTTATTAGTCACTTAACTTCCGTACTTAAGTTCCGGTGTTATTTGAACCCAAACAGCGATCTTTTCCTAAACTTAATTAAGTAGTTTTTTTTCTGAACTGGCACCTCTACCAGTCTACAGTCCGTACTCGGTCTGTGCGGGGACTTGAACCAGTCCCTACGGACGCAGCTACTGCCGGCCCCGTTCAGCACCATGGCAGCTTAGCAAAGAGGAAAACAAGGACAACAACTAACCAAACTGATTTACATTTAGGCAAATGTCTCATTCAATTCAAACACAGCAGGGTAACGTTTAGCAACAAATTCTGACTCAAATCTTTTGTGTTTGGTTCCAGTGATGCGCCTGCTGGGCATCCCCACCCGCGTGGTCACCAACTTCTCATCGGCCCACGACACCAACCAGAGTCTGACCATCGACAAATACCGCGCCAAAGAAGGAGTCACAAAGCCACCATCCTATGACAGTGTTTGGTGAGACACAGAGGCTGTAACATATTACACACAATGTGTTTTCGGCTGTTTCCTTATACACAATACATTGATCTCTCATGTGACCAATATATATCACCATAGATACCATACATAAAAAACATTACAATCATCCTTTTCTTCAAAAATAATATTTACAAAATATCTTATCCGCCCTTAGTCCTTTTGCCCTCATCTATGACCATAAATACAGAGTAAAACATCACAATCGACATACACCCATCAACAGGTAAAAAGGTTGAACACATTCTGTATTCTTACGATGACTTCTAATGTGGTCGTGTTTACCGTGTTCACGAGATGAGTCCAGGAGGAAAATATTGATATTCCCAACAGCTAGCTGACTGTCACTGTAGACAAGCAATTTCTGATTCTTACATATAGCCGGAAACATATATGCTTTTCCGTTTTCATTTGGCTAGTAGAAAAGAAATTGGTGATTGTTGTTAGTTGTTATGGTGACAACGCAATGGAGCATTTACCCAATGGAACAATCCCATTGGCTTTTTGTCGAGGGAACCAGGGCGATGCTGACTCTGTTGTTGAGTCCAGATTTACCGTCCCTCTCACTCCCATCGCCTTTCTCTTTATACATCCACGACCTTTCCCCAGTCCTGTGCATGAGCACGCCCCCTGTTGCTGATTGGCTGGAATAGTCTTGTGTGGCTCGGTCCGACCCACTTGGTTCGTTCCCCATTTACAGAGCCAGCGCTGTGTTTTTTTTTTCATTGCACACTCAGAAAGGACAGCTAGCGGGCCGTGAGATATTCGTAGTATTTGACAAAAAATATATTGTGTAGGTGTGTAACGTACCATCCCAGACCAACGCCACTCCCTAGAGCTCCGAAAATGCAACTGTATTATTACAAAAAGTAATTCCCAGGCCTATAATGTCAAGTCAACATGTCATCACCTGCTAACCACAGCCACAAAAATAGTCTTAACAGTCTGTTTATTCAGTGTGGTTTGCCAACATGATTTGCATATTAACGTCTGGTGTTGTTTGGGTGTGGCGACTCGCCCTAAGAGCTTTTGATCCGCCAATCAAGAATGTCATCATTGTACGCTGCGGTGGAGACTTCATGTGTGCCATGATGCTTTAAATACTATTTCTGAGCCTTTTCCAACACGTCAAGTGTGCAGAACATAATACTCAATATTATTAATGTATTATAATACATTAATAATAATGTTGTTTTGTGTTTTAGGAACTACCACGTGTGGACGGAGTCGTGGATGAAGCGGCCGGACCTGTCAGAGGACGGCAAATATGACGGCTGGCAAGTTCTGGATCCAACACCACAGGAGGCGAGCGGAGGTACACGCTCTCTTTGTTTATCTCCATAAACTTTAACGGAGACACATTCTCTTCCCTGCTCCGATGAGCTTGTTTCTTGTCCTAATTGTACAGTACATGCTGACCCGTTTCTACTATGAGATTTTATTATCCAAAACTAGAATTGCACTCGGAGAGCGCAGACCTTTAAAAACAGATCACAGCTCACAGCTGGCGGTACCGTGAGGCGGGTCGGCTTATTATTAACACGGCGTGTTTCCGTGTAACGTATCGGCGGATGCCTCTCTCATTCAGCAGCCTTGTTATGTCTGTATAACGTTACACTACGTTGTCTCTCATCCCGTCATCTACCGCTTTGTTCTCTCTCACCGCGGACGGCCAGCAGCTCCCGCACACACATCCACACACGTATCTCTCTGCTCTCAGAAGGAGGCGGGATCACACGTCATCAGTTACACTGCGCATGTGTTATACCCTTTGGTCTTAATGCTCAGGCTGATCGGAATCCTTAAAAATATTCCTGCATCCGGATCATGATCCGGATCGCCACCAAAATCTAATGGATTGTTCATTGTGCCACACCCCACCACTCCAACAAAAATAATTCAAATCCATTGCAGATTTTTGGAGTAATCCTGCTAACAGACAAACAAACCAACAAACCAACGCCGGTGAAAACATAACCTCCTTCCTAATGACAAATTGTTCGTTAGAGTGGAAACCCATTTAGTAGACCAGCTTAACTTGGTTGAACGTTTAATTTCCACTTTAAATCGCGTTACACCGCAATCGCAAAAACTCCATTGTCAGTTGAGAAGTTTGTTCCTTTATTTCATGATTTTAACGGTCTCTCTTCCTGTAGGTGTTTACTGCTGTGGTCCAGCTTCAGTCAAAGCCATCAAGAAGGGAGAGACGGCCCTCAAATATGACCTCCCATTTGTCTTCGCTGAGGTCAATGCTGACGTTTGTGACTGGCTGGTCAGTGAGCAGAGCTTGAGCCTAATCTCAATGTTACATTTAGTGAATTTAGTGTAAGAAAAAAGAAGACAACTATCGAAAAAAAAAAAGAGGGCCAGTCTCAGCCAGATGTCATGCATGATATATTCACGGGCTGCAGCAAATCTCAGCTATTTTGTTGTTTCTATTGTGTGTGTTTGTGTGTCCTATCAGGTCAAAGCTGACGGTTCGAAGGTGAAACTCCATACTGACCCTAAGACAGTCGGTAGGAATATCTCCACCAAGGCTGTCAGCAGCGATAAGAGGACGGACTGCACCCTGAAATACAAACACAAAGAGGGTGGGTTCAGCTCACAAACAGGTCAAACAGCTGTTTATGCTGTACTGTAGTGGCTCTGGACATTGAATGAATCAATACATTTACAGGAACAGCGGCGGAGAGGGCTATCTTTAAGTACGCTATCACCAGAGACTACTCCAGTACAGTAGGGGATGACGACGAGGAGGACGAGGAGGAGGAGGAGGAGGGGGAGGAGGAAGAAGAGATGGAGGTAAGCGAGGAGACTGAAGAGAGAACCATCGATGTTGAAGAGGGGGAGGACGGCGACGAGGGAGAAGAGGTGGAGGATGTAGATGAGGTGGAAGAGACGGATGTGGAGGTCGAGGAGGTCGTCCAACCACCTCCAATGCCAGTAAACTGCCGTTTTATCGAGGTGCGTCACAGAAACTCCCTGAACTTCCCCTTAAGAGCTATTGAACAGGATGTTTTGTGCATTATTTTTGTCTTATTTATCATTATAAATGTCATTTCAAAAAGGAACTTAGGCAGCATCCTGGTGGGATTTAAGTTTGAGCACGATTCACAACGTTTCCAGTCTCTCTCCTCTCATTTCTGCCCAAGTGTCTCTTTTCTAAAGACAGAAAAAAGCCCAACAAAAATATCAACTTTTTCTAGACTCCTGCTGCCTTCCAATTAAACTCTAAACAGGATGTAGTATGAGTAATGAGAAGTACAAAAATATATGGCAACACTTCATTTTACAGGTCCGCAAATTTCATGATAAGTAGGTGATAATTAACAAGTAACCTATTTCAAATTTCTTTGAAATTACTCCCAAATTACCCCAATATTTACCCCAAAATTTGTCGAAAATTACTTTATTGTAAAAATTATTTAATAATTATATTCCGCTATTTCCCAATAGCTGGTAATTTATTTAATACATTTCCAGCAAAAGAATACAAAGTTAATTGATCTGCTTTATTTCCATGTCTGCTGATAAATAGATGATAATTAGCAAATAACTTATTTAACATTATTTAATAATTATATGCTAAAATAGCATATAACAATAACAATAATATTTACCTCAAAATTGATTGAAAATTACTTTATTATAAACATTATTTAAAAATTATATTTCGCTATTTCCCAATAGCTGGTAATTTATTTAATACATTTCCAGGAAAAGAATACAACGTTAATGCTTTATTTCCATGTCTGCTGATAAATAGATAATAATTAATTATTTATTTAATTATTAAATAATGTCATAATTATTAAATAATGTTTATAATAAAGTCATTTTCGATCAATTTTGTGGTAAAAATTGGGATAATTTGGCAGTAATTCCAAAGGAATTTCAAATAGGTTACTTGCTAATTATCACCAAATTACCATGATATTTGCGGACCTGTAAAATTAAGTGTTACCACATAAGTAAATATAAAATAGTGATGTAAATTTGTAATGTAGTTGATGACAGTATTTCAGATGGGAAAAGTGAATGTAAACAGGATGTAGTATGTATTAATGAGAAGTACTAGAAATATATATACAGAGGTGTAGACTGCGATATGGTATGTATAGAGAAGTAACTTTAAAAAATTGGATTTGTTTCAAAAAGTGTGTTTTGGCCCTTCGTCATGTCTCGGTCCTCTCATTGTGCGGCGCTGCAGGTGACCGAACCGACCAACGGTAAGGACCTGAAATTGAAGCTGGTGCTGACGACTCAGAGCGTTACTGCCAGGGAGCTGTCCATCACCATCAGCATCCAAGCCATGAGGTACAACGGCACGCCATTTGCCAACATCAAGATTGAGGAACTGGAGAAGAAACTGGAGCCTAAGAAAGGTGAGTCTTCTTCTGTGGATATTTTTCTGGACAGAGATGTAGCTGTGGAATTTTGGAGGCAGATATCTCAAATTGTGGACAAATAAAACCCAAACTATCTGCATGTCTAGATCTTAGACATATACACATAGACGTTGCTTTGACTCCTGGATCGTACGTCAACGTGGGCGCCATATTGGACCAGGCAAGACTAGCCTTTAACCCTATAAAAGTGATCGGGGGAGCTGCCGTTTTTCTGGATAAAAAGCACTATAACGTCTATATTTTTCAACCGATTTCAACGAGTCGTTATTATATTCAAACGCTTATGATCCACGAGGAGTAACGTTAAGTTAACGTTACGATTTTTTTTTGTTTCCCAAAGATTTTAGTGAAAAACTGTTAAATGCCTTAACGTCACTGCTTCCGGTTCCTGGATCAGCGGTCTGTCCTTCGATATGATTCAATCAATTATTAGGTCATTATTAAAAACTAGAACTATCATATCACATTTTTCCTTGAAGCATTTTTCACGTTATCAACTGTTCAAGTTAACGTTACGTCTTTACATAACGTTTGCTTCTGTAACATCAGATAAGAGCTAGCTAACGTTCCTTATTGTTAGCTTATCGATATAAGCTAATGTTAGCTAACGTTCCTTATTGTTAGCTTATCGATATAAAGCTAATGTTAGCTAACGTTCCTTATTGTTAGCTAATCGATATAAAGCTAATGTTAGCTAACGTTCCTTATTGTTAGCTAATCGATATAAAGCTAATGTTAGCTAACGTTCCTTATTGTTAGCTAATCGATATAAAGCTAATGTTAGCTAACGTTCCTTATTGTTAGCTAATCGATATAAAGCTAATGTTAGCTAACGTTCCTTATTGTTAGCTAATCGATATAAAACTAATGTTAGCTAACGTTCCTTATTGTTAGCTAATCGATATAAAGCTAATGTTAGCTAACGTTCCTTATTGTTAGCTAATCGATATAAAGCTAATGTTAGCTAACGTTCCTTATTGTTAGCTAATCGATATAAAGCTAATGTTAGCTAACGTTCCTTATTGTTAGCTAATCGATATAAAGCTAATGTTAGCTAACGTTCCTTATTGTTAGCTAATCGATATAAAGCTAATGTTAGCTAACGTTCCTTATTGTTAGCTAATCGATATAAAGCTAATGTTAGCAAACGCTCCTTATTGTTAGCTAATCAATATAAAGCTAATGTTAGCTTATTGATGTTCATATCTAACATGATATCGGGTTTAAAACATGAAATGTACGATACGTATTAAAAATGTCTAATATTGCAAACAATAAAACTGATGTCTTGGTTAACAATTACGCCATAAGATTTTTTTTTATAATTGCTGTATTATCACAATTTCAATAAATTCAGATCATAACTGATATTATTATACTAATATTTATTGCTACCATTATCTATTTATGTACTACTATTTGCCTGTTATTCTGATTGCTATTATTAGTAAGTACATAATAATAATTGTAGTAGTAGTGTTTCATTATATTATATTATATATATTATACAGGGACCTCTCTACAAGTATTAACTTTAAACAAGGAAAATAAGCCAAAGCCGTAATTGACAAACGTGAGTTTTAACAAATCCTTTGAAATCGGTTGAGAAATGTAGACGTTATAGTGCTTTATATCCAGAAAAACGACAGCTCCCCAGTTCACTAGTATAGGGTTACAGGCCAGTCTTGCCAGGTCCAACATGGCGCCCACGTTGACATATTGGCGCAACGGGCTGAAGCGTCCAATGCGGCGTCTATGTATTGTATATATATGTCTATAGTCTAGATACCACAGTGCTTTCGTTGAATTTGTTGTGAATTGACTTTAAATCTCCCTTCTCTTCCTCTGTCCCTTGAAGCTCTGTCCATCCCAATCAACCTCAAGTACTCAGATTACCGTAAATTCAGCTCTGACAGCTTGAAGGTTTCAGTCCTGATCACGGACCAAGAGCAGCCAGAAAACACATACCTGGCTGAGGATGACGTCGTGCTGATTAACCCTCCCATTTCCCTCAAGGTCAGTAGAAAACCTCGGTCTCTAAAAATCACTGCTGATGCTCGCTCATTTTCTCACACACTCGCCGGCACTCTCTCTCTCTTGCTTCACCATGCACTTCCCACGTGCACACAACAAGCCCCCAGGATGCGCCACTGAGTAACTTTCATAGGAATGAACGGGGCCTCGCCTCCATCGCTGTATCCAGTTCTCTTAATACATCCACGGCACACACGCTCCGACAACACTAGTTTTCCCCCGACGTCGGTCACACTCCTGTTTCACAGACGAGCTTCACGAGATATAACTCTTTTTATTTGTGCTTACGTGGAGTTTGTGTTAGAGTCTGAGTTGTGGTGGGGGGCTGGTCGTTTGTTGGCGTTAGCTGACATTTCTAACCGAACGTTAGCTACGGCTAAGGCACTCGCGAGCGTGCATGACGTCACATCCGTTGGATTTTCCCGGTTTTTCACATTAAAAGCAGTCTACAGGCTGATAGAGGAAACCCAGAAAGTCATTAGGTGACAACCTGTTCACACACTAGCAATAAAAACGATTTATGCGTGTTAAAAGTTACATACAGTCCCTTTAAATGGTTAGAGTTTGGGAGACAATAATATTACTATTATATTAATACAATTTTATTTCTGTTGACAGTCATGATATATAAAAAAGATATAACCTCACATTGTTAACTCCTTGGCATAAAAACATACAAACCTTTTATTTGGGATGTTTTTCTCTCTTGTCTTGATGCATGATGGGTAGTGTTGTTTGAACAAGTTGCAGTTTTGTTGCCTGACTGATTGTATTTGAATAATCTGTTAAAATGTGTGTAACAGGTTGATGGACTTGTGAAAGTGAATAGAAGGTCAACAGTTGAGGTGACTTTCGCGAACCCGATCAACGAGACGCTGACGAACTGCACTCTGAATCTCTCTGGAAGCAAGGTGATGAAAGACCTGGAAGATATCAAGTGAGTATTGAATGCTACACAAGGTGCAAATAACAATAACTTATTTTTTTTTTACCATTGATCAGTCTGTCGGTTAGCTCTCGCAGCTAACCTATGAAATGTCAACAATAATTATAATTGTGTTGACTTTTTTTGTTTTTATATATATCTTCGTCTGATATAAGCAACCACACACTCCCAAAGTATTCTTAGTGATATGAAAACAACTTTAAAAACTTTTATTTTTTTTAATTATTACTCTTTGTGTGTTACCCACAGGCTTCCCGATATTAAACAAAAACACAGAGTACGTGTCAAGGTCAGTTTTATTCCCAAAAAGGCCGGTAAGAGGACTATCATGGCCGACTTCGACTGCTCCGCCTTCAAAGACATCAAGGGCCACGTCACTTTCAACGTCAAGAAATAAATTTCATGATTTCCATTTTTAGGCCTTTACACACTAAGTCCTTATTTTTCGTCCGAAATTGTTGCACGTTTAAAAATAAATACAAACTCACGTTGTGTCAATCACATTTACACACCGACTCCGAGACTCTCGTTCGTCATTAAAGTTTTCGGGAACATGTTTGATTTTCTGTGGGGTTTTTTTTTTCATTCCGTCAAAAAAGCTAAAAGAGAGTTGTTTGAACACTCAGAGCCACCGTCTGTGCAAAAGTCATCATCAAAAATGGCAAACACTTCGTCCCCCAGCACAAAGCAATTTATAATAAGGATATAAAAAAAATACAGACATGTGGAATTTATAGATAGATTATGGTAGGTGAATCTGGGATGATGCAGGAAAGATTAGACAGTAGTGATTGTGCTCTCAGCAGCTAAACGTTAGCTTCCTGCTAATGTCATTCATTCATTAGCCTTGTTTGGGACTAGCGCTAACCATTACATCCATTATTCAGTTTTGTCTTGCATTGCGAATTTTGGCATTGAAGAGAATAATAAAACGCATCGGACTCAGTGTGATAGATAGACTTTAAGAAATGATCTATGCATTGTGCGTAACGATTAAAAAATGCATATACGAAAAAGACGGACTTGGTGTGCACTGGCCTTTACTTTGACTTCAGTGATTTTCAAGAGAAAGAGCATAAGCATGTTGTTTTCAATCAGATGTGGGTGCAGGGTGCATAAAAGCAGCCGGCTATACAACCAACATCTGTGAATATTAATCAAAACGTTCTTGCCGCATTGCATTGTGGTCTATTTTCTGCTACTGCTACTACTGTGTGGTGTTTGATATGTGGGTAAAATGGGAGCTAGAAAGAAAACATTGTGTCTTTAAAGTCATGAGTTGGACCATATCATTAAAATATCTGGCAGAGAGGAAAAACAGACACTCATCGGCGTTGCCTCGTGGACAAAGAAAGGCGCCTCACTCCTACTGTTTCTTGGTTCCTATGAATAGTGGAGATATGAGACCCATCCTCTAGGACGTCTTCAATAACCTCAACGCCTGACGGTCGAGCGATTAGCATGCAATCAAATGGAGTACATTTAAAGGGACACTCCGCCGAAAATCAATCACTGCCTGTAGAAAAGTTTGTATCTTGCTCCTTCGCAGAGGACGGCAGCTGCAATCAGTTTAGACTCACAACAATTATGATACGCGTCCACAGGATCCGTCATTTCCACGCTTCCCATTTATTGTATACGTAAGCAGCCGTGCAATGCATTCTGGTACCGCCGCGAGAGACGGGGCTGAGATTGAGATTGACACTGAACGGTGGAGGTTTGATAGTGATAACTTTCTTATGATATGCAGTGGGAGCAGGGGAATTTTACACTTGAACGAAATACGTATTCGTAACAGACTCGTCGCCAATATCTACTCCGTTGTGACGCTGCACCGCGGGCTCGTTTTGTTGCAGTGATTTCGAGATGACAGTGGAGTCTGCTGGAGAAACAGTGTAGTGCTGATGCTGTCTATAAACGACTTTATACACACTTTGGCCCCACTGATATAGAAATATGTGATGAACCAGCATTACCCCACTGTACAAATAGGAAGTGATGGCGAGTTAAAAGTTTACATAACAGAAGAATGCTAAACCTGAAACAGAGGAATATACTCACTCAGCTGTTTAGGGTCCAGTTTAACCTGCAGTCTTCGAAACTCTTGGCTTTAAATGCACCAAATAGTCAATCCATTCATTCTCTTTACATCCTTCTTGGTTCTGGGAGGAAGTGAGTTGGTGTTTAAGTGTCTCCTTGGCTAAGAAACTAAGAGACCAACTGATGTGTGAGATGGACTGTCTTTATCTTTATTTGTATGGTTTTATGGTTTTATGGTCAGCTACACGCACAAATAAAATGTTATTGAAATCCATGTGCCCCTTTGTGTTTTTAATAGTGACGCTACAGATCTTTATGTCAGAGGTTCTCAGTCTATATTTTATATATATCAAAAGAAATGCAGCTTTAGTGCAATCACAAGTTGCCCCAAATTTAGTAATGGACATAAAAGTGCCGAAGAGAGATGGATCAGTTAAAGGCAGATGAATCAGCAGTTTTTACTTTAGATTTGAAACAACAAACTGTAACAACACCACACACACACACACACACACACACACACACACACACACACACACACACACACACACACACACACACACACACACACACACACACGCACACACACACACACACACACACACACACTTTTCTCTAAAATAGAAACCAAACAACTGCTGTTCTCTGTCTAATGATGCGTTCACTGCTGTGGAAGAGATGGAGTAGAAACCAGCTTTCACCTCGCAAAATAAAACCGACAAACCCTAACCTAACAAACTTCAGTATAAAAGCATCTGCTTGATGATGGACCCATTAATTCCAGTCAGGACTGCTGTACCAGGTGGGTTTGACTCTGTTTGTGTTTCATTTGTTCAAGTGTTAAGTTTGGGAAAACAAATGCTCCTATATATATATATATATATATATGGATTTAACTCAAGTAAAGGATTAGAATATATATATTTGCCATACAATAAGAGGTGCTACAAGCTCTGAACATGTTTCTGATTGACTACGTCTGTAAAAGAATGTCTGTTTAAAATGTATTTGGTATATTGTGATTATTTTGTGATTATTTCTTGTGAAATGTAATTATTCATTAATATGTAATTTAGCCCTGGCAATAATGTAACCTGAACATTCATGCCAATAAAGCTTATTTTAATTTTAAGTTTAATTTAAATATATATATTCTAATCCTTAACTTGAGTTAAAATATTATTTATTATTATTATTATAATTACTATTATTATTATTATTTATTTCTACGTTGAATAGCTCCTTTAGGATAGGATAGGATAGGATAGGATAGGATAGGATAGGATAGCAATTTATTTATCCCCGTGGGGAAATTCCAGTTTCACAGCAGCACAGATTCTAACAAAAGACAGTTCATAAAATAAAATAAAATAAGAATAGAAATAAGAATAAGAATAGGAATAAGAATCGGACAGGGCATACAATAAATAAGAATAAAAAAATATCCAAGGGATAAGAACACTAGTAAAATTATGTTATAAGGGTAAATAAAAGGTAAATAAATATGTGCATTATAAATAAATTATAAATAAATTATGTGCTATAACAGTAGTGTAAATATTATATACATGTGAACAACGTGAATAGGACTAAAGGGGCAGTGCAAAAACAGATGGTGTCAGAGACCACAGAGTTGAATGAGACTGAGGTCATGGTATTGTACAGCTGTACCACTGACTCTCTCAACAGAGAGTTACATCCAATTTGACCACCAGAGGGCGCTCTACACACCTCAAAAGTCCTACAATTTCCAAAGCACATGAACGCAGCGTGCTTAAGGAAGCGAAACCGATACAGTAAAGTGAGAAGTTACTACAGCCAAGGCCTATGGGAGGAGGCGAGGACACGAGCGGACATGACGCATGCGCAGTGTAACTGAAGCTGCGGTCGTGCGTTGCGATTGGCTCAATTTTTCGGCGAGTTGATGACGCGCGATCCAACCTCCTTTTCATTGGCCTTGACTTACAGTTAGCCGCAGCTAGCACCCGGCAAGTAGCCTGCTCTCCTCACCTCACCCTCCGCAGAAACCCCGACACGGGCAGAGGAAAACCCGCCTTGGTCTGAGATAATTAGTACACAGAGTAATGTCAGTATTAACAACGGGCTTCAGGTACCGGTAGTCGTTTTGGACCGAGTCATTTGTGGTCGTGAAGAGAAGGACTTCCTCAGTGTGTCGCTTTCAATCAGAACCGGTAAGAAGTGGAGCTAACGTTAGCTGTGGGTTAGCATGCTAACGTTAGCTGTGGTTAGCATGCTAACGTTAGCTGTGGTTAGCATGCTAACGTTAGCTGTGGTTAGCATGCTAACGTTAGCTGTGGCTAGCATGCTAAGGTTAGCTGTGGTTAGCGTGCTAACGTTAGCTGTGGCTAGCGTGCTAAGGTTAGCTGTGGTTAGCACACTAACGTTAGCTGTGGTTAGCATGCTAACGTTAGCTCTCTTTAGCATAACTTAACTAGCGAGCTAGCATGTAAATTAAGCAACAAAACGAGTTGAAGTAGCGTTAGTTAAAACAAAAGACAACCCGGGAACATAACGTGTCTTTTTTAAAGTAAACTTTTAAGTGCTAGTTTTGACATATACCGGCAGCTATTAGCAGCTAGCTCGGTAGCCTCACCAGGCTACTAAGCTAAGCTAACGTGTTTTGGATGAGCTGGCATGTCGGTAAACTGTGTTACATTTATTGAAGACAGATGCTGGTATATTATGTGTTTGAACGTCATTATCAAACATTAAGTCTGTATTTTATACTGAGTTTATTGGGTCACCTAGCTAAAGCTAACGCAGTTTAACAGCCCTGCTGTTCTGCACATGCTACCTTCAGGAATTCAGCTGTTGTGCAAACCGCCTTAGACAGGTGTTGATTCTCTTCTATTAAATATCTAAATATTAGAAACACCTCTCATTAATGCAACACAATTGAATAGTAGCTCTAACTACAGGCTTTAAAGTGGCAGTAGGCAACAATTTTTTGGCATGATTTGGCAAAAAATTCCATAATAACCTTTCAGCATATTGTAATTCAAGTGGCCTGAGAGAAAACTAGAATTCTGCTCTTCCTCATGTCTCTGTTTTCAGGCTTTAGGAAAAATCTAGCGGCGTGACGGCAGATTTTGACCAATCACAGGTCATTTCAGAGAGAGAGAGCGTTCCTATTGGCTGTGCTCCGGTCATGTGACCAGACACAGTAGGACACAGAGGAACATGTTTTTCTTTAGGTTACCTGTTTCATGTACCACTGTCACGATATAGCGGCCGTTTTCTAAAAATAACTTTTTTAAATCATATTTGCACCAACATCGCATACTGCAGCTTTAAAGTAGTAAATAAACGTAAATATTTTGCTGTCTGTGAATGTCAGAGACTCTGTTGCACCAACCACTAACGTTACAAAATGTCCTTATTTAGTGTTTCTAACCTGATTTCCTGCAAAGCTGCTGCGGATGTAAAAACCAACATTTGTTTACCTTCTGAGATTCACTGCGCAGCCACAAACTATATATAAAACTATATTTAACACCATTAAAGTGGCAATATGCAACAATTTTTTGGCATAATTTGGCAAAAATCCCATAATAACCTTTCAGCATATTGTAATTCAAGTGTTCTGAGAGAAAACTAGACTTCTGCTCCTCCTCATGTCTCTGTTTTCAGGCTTTAGGAAAAATCTAGCCCGTGACGGCAGATTTTGACCAATCACAGGTCATTTCAGAGAGAGAGAGCGTTCCTATTGGCTGTGCTCCGGTCATGTGACCAGAACTTGGCTTCCTTCAACAGATTTTACAATGGCAGCTGCGTCATTTTCTCATTTTACAGCTAAACAGTAACTACAAGATGATTCTGAGAACATCTGAGGTGAGAAATAGTCATAACAGTAACAGAATATTGATTCATATCTGATCAGCGCTGCCTAGTTTGACCGTTTGGTCGGAGTTCAGAGTGATTGACAGCCGGCTCTCATAGACTGCAGCTGGTCAGCGGACCTTTTTTCCTCCGGTAAGTGAAATCCTTCAGATGCCGTTAGGAGCACCGGAGGACACAGTAGGACACAGAGGACCAGGATTTTTTTCAGGTTACCTGTTTCATGTACTACTGTCACCATATAGCGGCCGTTTTCTAAAAATAACTTTTTTAAATCATATTTGCGCCAATATCGCGCACTGCAGCTTTAATGCCACACAATTGAATAGTAGCTCTAACTACAGGCTTTAAATACAGTTCCCATGCTACGGTACTGTATGTACTGTATACTGCTTTCAGGCACTTTACATGGAGGCAGTGTGGTATACATCATGTCTTTTAGTTTAGTGGAGATATATGAGGTTTCCTCTGGTAAAAGTCTGGGTTTAATTGGCTCTGTAATCAGTTGACAAAGATTATTTTTCATGCACAGATGGTAACCAGTTTTTCATCTTTTTCAGGTAACAGTTAAAAAGCAGAGATGCCTCAGAAACACAAGTCCAAGTCCTGGACGGAGTTGAAACAAACCGGGAATGAATGTTTCAAGACGGGCCAGTATGGAGAGGCCACCAATCTCTACAGCCAGGCCATCAAAGAGCTGGAGAAGTCCAGTAGGTGTTGCTCAGATATTAACCTGTGGATACCATAGGAGCAGTTTGAACTTTAAGGTTGGGGGTTCACACAAAAAAAATCTAGAGGGAATGTAATGTGTACAATGCAGAGAGGTTTAATGTATTGGGATGTGTGTAGTCTTCATATTACACCCTCCAAACAGAACGCAACGCGAGCGAGCGTCCGTGACAAAATCAGTTTGATTGCATTGTTTTCTATTGGAATGTCCTAACAAGCGACGAAGAGCTGAACTTTTGTCAGACGCCCTGTTTCTATTTATTCCTTATTCCAACGGAGGAAGAAACGGCTGATTTATGAAGTTGAAATGAGGAGTTATCTGATACGATACCTCCTCATTTCACTACAAACACCTAAATAAGGTGACAGCTGGCTGGAGGGAGATCACCTGAAAGTTTACTGAGGCTACTGTTGGCTGTGTTGTTTAAAAACCTGTGTTTTCTGTTTAAAAAAACACAAACGTTGGAAGAGAGCAAGTACTACCATCTTTTAAGTGGTTACGTCTCTAGTCTGATCTTGACCGCACAGCTGAGAGGTACGTGGTTTGTTCAGGACGTAACTGAATATTCAACGGTGTGTGGACAGAGAGCGTCCGATGTTATTTGGCTGTAAGTAAATAAAAACGCCACAAAACTATCTTCTTATCTTGTTGGTTTCTTATTCTGTCAATATGAAGACACAACAAGGTCGATATTATTCATCATTACAATAAATTATTAGTTCTACGTTATTATAAAAAAAATATAGAGGGGGTTCAAACTGCGCCTGTGGTGGATACATGCACACAATGAGTATAAACACAATCATGTTTGTTTACAATTTCAGAAGAAGGGTTAACAGCATGTACATTAGGTCTAATCTGCATGCTCATTTCAATTACACATTTATTTATATCAACTATGTTTTCGATCCCAGTCTATTCTTTATCGGGTTAAAAATGTTTCTTTAAAAGGGATACGACAACATTAGTGTTAGTCGATTAACACGTACGATTTTGTCTACTAATCAAAATAAATAATGTAAAAAAATAAATAAGATCAACTACGTTGTAACGTTGGTGCACTTTCACGCAACCTACTGAAAACTACTAAACATATATATTTCAACATTTTTGTAGACTATATTCAACATTTTCCAGTCAGTGACTCAGCGAAAAGTGTCGTTCTAAATGGACATTGCTACATGATTGTTGACTGAGACTATATGTTATACTATATATAGGCTATATATATATATACAGTTTGGTGAAATGCTCCTCTTAAACACTCTTATTATTTCTCTCTTTTAGATAAAAAGAGCCCAGAGGATTTGGGCATTTTGCACTCAAACCGTGCAGCCAGCTACCTGAAAGAGGGCAACTGTGGGGAATGTGTGAAAGACTGCAATATGTAAGTGTTTTTATTTGTGATTTATTACTCTTTTACCATTTTACACCATGTTGTCTGTGATTCTGTGCAGTGGTCTTAATTTTTTTTTTTTTCAAATATCACTTTGTTTTAGTTGTGCCACATTATTATACATTTCTCAGTGTTTTTGTTCCCAACACTTGGCTTTTATGTTCTACTGTAGCTCAGATAAACTAAACATAAGAAACATTTATAAAAGAGAATCCAGATTGACAAACATATTTGAAAAGACTTTTAACCCTTTGAGACCCACAATAGAGCCGTTTTAGTCTTTTTTAGTGGGGTCCAGGGGGTCTTTAGGGGGGTCCAGGGGGTCTTTAGGGGGAGATAGCAGGTCAACAGTAGATGTCACATAGAATTGGTGTACATCATCTGAAAGCAGCAGCTCAGCACTGTGTGTCAACTTAAATCAATTAAAATTATTTGGGTTGTGTATAAGAGCTAAGAACATTATGATAGAAGTATATGATGGTCATCCCCATGCTCTATTATGTCTGCAACAATTTTTGGGTTGATACCATTTGTTACACAGATTTGGTGCTAAATTTAACAATTTTTTACCACTGAAGAATTGATAAAAAATGATCAATAATCCTCCGAAATACCACATTAAGACACCAAGACCTTGAGGAACCCCACAGAAAAAGCCATGCTGTGTTTTTGGATCAAAAACTTTTGACATTTGTAGATTTCTGCAAGAATTGCATTTTTTTGGCAATTGGATGGCGAGCACTTCTGTTGTGTAAACTGCTCAGAAACCCCCTTATTGTCAATCTAGCTAGGAAAGCCATCCATCCTCTGAATGCTCTAGGTCTCTAGTTTGATCCATCCATCCTCTGAATGCTCTAGGTCTCTAGTTTGATCCATCCATCCTCTGGATGCTCTAGGTCTCTAGTTTGATCCATCCATCCTCTGAATGCTCTAGGTCTCTAGTTTGATCCATCCATCCTCTGGATGCTCTAGGTCTCTAGTTTGATCCATCCATCCTCTGAATGCTCTAGGTCTCTAGTTTGATCCATCCATCCTCTGGATGCTCTAGGTCTCTAGTTTGATCCATCCATCCTCTGAATGCTCTAGGTCTCTAGTTTGATCCATCCATCCTCTGAATGCTCTAGGTCTCTAGTTTGATCCATCCATCCTCTGAATGCTCTAGGTCTCTAGTTTGATCCATCCATCCTCTGAATGCTCTAGGTCTCTAGTTTGTGGCTGTAAAGTTTCATGAGGCTGTGATTATCCTAGAGGTCACCGCAGGTCATTTTATACAGTGAGGTCAATGAAATGTCTCCTATGGGGACTAACATCATCACACATGAATACAGTTGGACTCATTGGATCCACCAGAGTCTCAGCTTTACAGTGATACACAATTTATGTAATTCAAGACTGTTTATGGACCCCAGTGTGCAGAAATATTCAGATACACCATTTTAGAATAGGAGAAAATAACACATTTATACTGCATTCAAAAACTGCATGTGATTATCATAAAGTGGGCATGTCTGTAAAGGGGAGACTCGTGTGTACCCATAGAACCCATTTACATTCACATATCCTGAGGTCAGAGGTCAAGGGACCCCTTTGAAAATGGGCCATGACAGTTTTTCCTCGCCAAAATCTAGTTTAACTTTGGAGCTTTATGTAGCCTCCTTACCGATGAGCTAGCATGACATGTTTGGTACCAATGGATTTCTCAGACTTGAGGTTTAGTTTCATATGATATGAAAGACAAGTAAGGGAGTTAATAAAGTGATTATCAATCACGAACATGTTTACCTTCATGCTAGCAGTCGTTTTGTGTTGTAGTAAGGATGTGTTTAGGCGTTTTAAGATGAGTGTCTAACTTGTAAATTGTACATGTCGTCTCTCAGGTCTCTGGAGTTGTTGCCGTTCAATGTGAAGTCCCTCCTTCGTCGCGCTGCTGCCTACGAAGCTCTGGAGCGTTACAGGCAGGCTTACGTAGACTACAAGACGGCCCTGCAGATCGACTGCAACATAGCAGCTGCTCACGACGGCACCAACAGGTACCTGAGCTGTAGACTGGCCGAGTGGTGATGGCATGTCAAATATCAGGAGATTCATCCACTCTGAGGAGTATTTCAAGAAAGAAATGTTGTTTTTGGTGATGTTATAAGAATAATCTCTAGAATCTTTGCCCTACTGTGCATTTAGAGATGTTTCTGTTTCTGCTGTAGTCAATACACCAGTGGTTCTCAGATCTAGGGGCAGTACGGTCACTAGTGGGACTTTTGTTTATACCTCACCTTTCTGGTGTAGTGTTGTTAGCTGCTGTGTGAGCCCGACAGCCGAGCAGAAGCAGCGTCGCACGGCGTGCGGGATGTCAAGAGATGATGTTACCCAGCGCCGCCCACTCTCTCAGTCTCTCTACACAGGCAGCAGGAAGGGTTGGGCTGCTCAGGAATTAAATTATTTACATGATTATAGATGTTTTCCTCTGTTAGAAAGACAAAAAACAAGCCCCGGAAGCCCGATGCTGACGTCACGGATGGATGGATTTATCTTTCAAGCCATCTTTCACTGCATTTAAAGGACTAAACAAGGTGAATTGTATTCATTTTTTTTCACGTTTTTTATTGTTTCTCAGGATGACGAAGGCGCTCACAGAGGCAGACGGTCCGTCATGGAGGGAAAAGCTTCCTCCCATCCCCACCGTCCCTCTGTCTGTCAGAGAGAAACTAGCCCAGAAAGCTACAGGCAGCGCTGCACAGCCGAACCCGACACCCAAACAGAACGGCACCAGACAAACAAACAAACCTGGTAAGAAGACTTGTGTTTTTCTGTTGTGTTTTCTATTCTATTTAAATGATAACCAGTTTGAAAGTCTCTTTATATATTAAATAGGGCTGTCAATCGATTAAAATATTTAATCGCAAATTAAGTTAGCCCTCGTTAAAAGGAGTATTTAACACTCTTATCAACATGGGAGTGGGCAAATATGCTGATTTATGCAAATGCATGTATATATGTATTATTGTAAATCAATTAACAACACAAAACAATGACAAATATTGTCCAGAAACTCTCACAGGTACTGCATTTAGTATTAAAAATCATCATAAAAATATCAAAAGTGGGCATGTCTGTAAAGGGGAGACTCGTGGGTACCCATAGAACCCATTTACATTCACATATCTGGAGGTCAGAGGTCAAGGGACCCCTTTGAAAATGATCATGACAGTTTTTCCTCGCCAAAATTTAGCGTAAGTTTGGTTATTTAACCTCCTTCACGACAAGCTAGTATGACGAGGTCGGGTTTTCTAGTTTCATGTGATACCAGTATCTTCACTCTAGTTTTAAACCTGAGCCGCTACAACCTAAAAATCACAAGTTGTGTTAATGCGTTAAATAAATTAGTGGCGTAAAAACAAATTTGTGTTAACGCGTTATTATCGCGTTAACTTTGACAGCCCTAATATTAAAGCATTAAGTCTTTAGCCCTATTTATATGCGGAAATGGCATCATGTGAAAACATTTTTTGAAAATTGTAATAAATGATTCACAAGCAGTTTTCATATTTAAACCTGGAGATAACTTGATTTCTTCTTTGCATGAAGTCACAGACGGGAGAAACTTGAGGAGAATGTTAAAGGTTGATTCAGATGTAAATCCATATTTTCCGTCTCTTTCTTCTCGTCTCGTCAGCTCTTAGTGATAAAGACATGAAGAAAGGCCTCGTCCTGAAAGAAGAAGGCAACGCCCTGGTGAAGAAAGGAGAGCACAAGAAGGCCATAGAGAAGTACAGCCAGAGCCTCAAACACGACCCCACTGAGATCACAACCTACACCAACCGGTGGGTCACATCTTCATTATTTCTATCCCTTTTATGACTGATAGAACGGTGGTTAAGCTGCTGACTGGAACTATGTTTGAGGTGTCCTTTTTTTAATATATATATATTTAATATATATTAACATTAGCCAGCCAATCAAAATTTCCTGTGGGCATAAATTTATCAGATTTAGGAATTTGTAATAATGATTTAGTAAAGTGCAAAAATGTTATGTAACACATTCATTTTTGGAACTGAGGAAAATAAATATTCAGTGTTTGTTTTCAGGCTGTAGCGGCTCAGTTTTAAAGCTAGAGCTGCTGGTATTATATGAAACTAGAAAACCTAATGAATCCATTGTTACCAACAAGGTCATACTATCATGTCATGAAGGAGGCTAAATAACGCTCCAAAGTTGGGCTAAATGTTTTTGCGAGGAAAAACTGTCATGGTCATTTTCAAAGGGGTCCCTTGACCTCTGACCTCAAGATATGTGAATATAAATGGGTTCTATGGGTACCCACGAGTCTCCCCTTTACAGACATGCCCACTTTATGATAATCACATGCAGTATAAATGTGTTAATGGCTCCTATTCTGAATATTTCTGCATACTGGGGTCCTTAAACAGTCTTGAATTACATAAATTGTGTATCAGTGTAAAGCTGAGACTCTGGTGGATCCAATGAGCCCAACTGTGTTCATGTGTGATGATGTTAGTCCCCATAGGAGACATTTCATTGACCTCACTATATAAAATGACCTGTGGTGACCTCTAGGATAATCACAGCCTCATGAAACTTTACAGCCACAAACTAGAGACCTAGAGCATTCAGAGGATGGATGGATCAAACTAGAGACATAGAGCATTCAGAGGATGGATGGATCAAACTAGAGACCTAGAGCATTCAGAGGATGGATGGATCAAACTAGAGACCTAGAGCATTCAGAGGATGGATGGATCAAACTAGAGACCTAGAGCATTCAGAGGATGGATGGATCAAACTAGAGACCTAGAGCATTTAGAGGATGGATGGATCAAACTAGAGACCTAGAGCATTCAGAGGATGGATGGATCAGACTAGAGACCTAGAGCATTCAGAGGATGGATGGATGGCTTTTCTATGTAGCTAGATTGATCCCAAATCACAGGATGGCTTTCTCTCTGGTGTTCCTCAAGGTCTTGGTGTCTTAATGTGGTATTTTGGAGGGATTATTGATCATTTTTATCAATTCTCCAGTGGTAAAAAAAAAAAAAAATGGTTAAATTTAGCACCAAATCTGTGTAACAAATGGTATCAACCCAAAAACTGCTGCAACAACTTATGAGACATAATAGAGCATGTGGATGACCATCATATACTTCTATCATAATGTTCCAAGCTCTTATACACTACACAAATTATTTTAAATTGATTTGTGTTTATTTTATTTCTGATTTATGACTAGAACAAAATCTCAAATCTAATTGATCTTCAGGTTTCCAGCTTTCAGATGATGTACACTTCTATGTGACATCTACTGTTGAGCTGCTATCTCCCCCTAAAGACCCCCTGGACCCCCCTAAAAAAGACTAACACGGGTCTTCTTTATATAAGCTATCTAATGTTTGACTTTTATTATTATTTGTGTGTGATCAGGGCGCTGTGTTACCTGTCAGTGAAGCAGTACAGAGACGCCGTCAGAGACTGTGACGAGGCTCTGGTGATTGACAGCAGCAGCATCAAGGCTCTCTACCGGAGAGCTCAGGCTCACTCACAGCTCAAGGTGAGAGCGTTTATCTTCATCACTGCGCTTCACTTCCTCATTTCTCACACAAGAGTAATCAGACGTTGGTTTCAAAAGTGTCTGTCTGGAGGATTTCAGTGCGGGTTACAAAATAAAAGCATTTCCTGCCTTGGTAATTGCTGATGTTTGGTCCCGGCAGCCTCTCGCCATCGGTATTGAAAACACACACAGAGAGAGGACACGGTTAGCTCGGCACTCGGCTCCGTACAGTCGACTCCGACTCTTGTTTTAGAGGTTTTGAGTTGTATGAAAAATGTCCAGAAAATAGATGTGTCTAGCTGAATAAACATAAACCATAAACTCTGCTATGTTTTCAGCCCATTTCCAACATGCATCTTTACCTAAAAAATCTTATCTGGATCAAGAATATTCACCTTGTGTACATTCAAATGTTGACGTGTTTATCTGTAATACATCTTCACGAAGGTTATGTTGTTCAGGGATGCACCGATACCGGATCGGATACTGACTTAACCTCCTTTATATCAATGTAGGTAGACTAACGCTGAAGTATTCAGATCTTTAATAGTTAATTGATTTATGATTTAAGTAAAAGTACTAATACCTCTCTGTGAAAATACTCCACTACAAGTAAACGTCCTGCATTCAAAACCTTACGGAGGTGTTATTATCATCAGTAAAATGTGCTTAAGGTATGAAAAGTAAAAGTTCTCATTTTGCAGAAATATGTTCCCTGTCTGTGTTTTAATATTATATATGATGTTTTTGGATTAACCCTCCGAGAGCCGCGTGATCGCCGTCTTTAAGAGGCTGTAGCGGACCGAGAGTGAAGATACTGGTATCACGTGAGTTTCTAACTCTTAATCTTCCTTGTCATTCCTGCAGGACATGAAATCCTGTGAGGAGGACCTGAACACGCTGCTCCAAGTGGAACCAAAGAACTCTGCTGCGCTGAAGATGCTGCAGGAGGTGGTGCAGAAGAAGAAGTGACGACACACCGGGGGGGACTCTGGAGACGGCGGTAAGGATCTGTCACTGCACTGCGTAGAGAAAAGGAGAGGAAGACAGATCACTGATGTTTTGTTGAAGAGTCAGAAAAGCGAGCCGAGCAGTGACACGATTCAGCCGCTTTAAGTCAAACCTGCGTTTCCCAAAAGCTTCATTCACGCCAAACGCGTGTCTGATCCGTTTACTCTCGCCGGAACAAACACGAGCTTGGTCTCGGAGACGCTTCTGGAAAACGCAGCCCCGGTTGATAAGAACTGAGGGTGTTTCAGGAAGAAGCCTTGGCAACGTTTGTATTCTACCAGTTTTACAGGCACTGAGTATTTATGGTTATTTATAATAAGAGCTGAAATTATTGACACGCATCAGAATTCTAACTGAGAATAAAAAAAATGTACCGTCGTCATCTGTAAAAGTTCGGCAGGTAATCGGCATCATTTGGAGCTCTTGTTGGACGCCAAAACTTAAAAGTCCAACTTACTGGCTTTTTCTGAGCTCTCCCACATCTGGCCTGGTCTTCATCATTGGATTGAACATCCAACACCAAAGATCCTCTTTTCAAAAGAGAGTATCACATGACGTCAAGTCACATGATCCGGTTCCATTCGATGATGACGTTTGAGGCATCAAGATGTTAGAAAGCTTCTAGTAACTGAAAAAAAATATATATTTTGATCAGGAAATCAAATGCAGCTGGTTAGGTTCAGGTAGGAGTGGATAATAGAGATAAAATACATCTCTCATGGTGTTATATGTCTGTCAATATATATTGTGATGCAGCGCGCTGGTCACTGTGAAATAAACTCTGACAGGGCGAAGCGAACCCTGAAGGGGTTTATTTCACAACAATGACCCGCTAGCTGTACATTATCCTGATTATTACACGGCTACTTACTTAAGAAATCAAGAATTTGACACAAAAACGGTCCTCCAGAGTCCGAGATCAGAACTGCGCCCATAGCAACGGTCTGCTATACATAGCAACGGTCTGCTATACATAGCAACGGTCTGCTATACGTACCAACGGTCTGCTATACGTAGCAACCGTCTGCTATACGTAGCAACCGTCTGTTATACGTAGCAACGGTCTGCTATACATAGCAACGGTCTGCTATACATAGCAACGGTCTGCTATACGTAGCAACGGTCAGCTATACATAGCAACGGTCTGTTATACGTAGCAACGGTCTGCTATACATAGCAACGGTCTGCTATACGTAGCAACCGTCTGTTATACGTAGCAACGGTCTGTTATACGTAGCAACTGTCTGTTATACGTAGCAACGGTCTGTTATACATAGCAACGGTCTGTTATACGTAGCAACGGTCTGTTATACGTAGCAACCGTCTGTTATACGTAGCAACCGTCTGTTATACGTAGCAACGGTCTGTTATACGTAGCAACCGTCTGTTATACATAGCAACGGTCTGTTATACGTAGCAACCGTCTGCCGTGATTAACCAATCAGACTCAAGTATTCAACAAAACCGTGTAATAATGGCCCAATGCAGCCGGAGAAATTTACAAAAGTACAGCAAAGATCCCACGGACATAAGCCGATGAGACGAGGAAACGTTTGGATCTTTTATACTCAGTGCGGGCTCCTCAGAGTTCTCCATTTTCTCCGCCCCCATCCTCGTCCGCGTAGTTAGAAAAATGTTTGATGTGCACGGACAGGCGAAAACCTGCCGCACGGAACCCACATTTTACATTGTCTGACCGTATATATCCTCAGAAAATTTAGCAACCCAAGCTCTCATTGCAATCAAGCTTGAAAAATGACTTTAATTGACCGATTATCAGTCGACTGATCCTTGCAGCTCCACCCTTATTGTTTAGAATTTAAAGTCCATGTTGAAGCCCACTTAAAAAAATCAGACCACCTTGTAAAGGTTTTTTTCTGTATTTGAATTACAATTAACAACCGTTTTACACATAATGTTCTACACTCAGGTAGTTCACTTATTTATCCCATATTTGGTTTTCTGAGGCTTTCGAGTACGTGTGAATGTTTTGTTTCTCAGTGGATTCATATTCATGATGTTCACACTTGATTGATGGTAGAGTTTAACATATTTCTACTGTTTTCGCAACTCTGGATGATTGCAGAGTTGGTTGTTTTACGGTTCTAAATACTATGCCTTGGCAATATAGCATGATATATATTACATTTGCGTTTAAAGGGACAGTTCACCCCCATACATATTTCTTTTACCTGTAGTGCCATTTGTCAGTCCAGATTGTTTTGGTGTGAGTTGCCGAGTGTTGGAGATATCGGCCATATCAGATAGCAGTATTGTTTAGCTACAGTATTGTACTGTATAAACCATTAAAACGAGTCCATGAGTACAGTAAGAGACATTGCTGGCGCTTTGAGTGCCATTTACATCGGAGAGAAGGCAGACGTCTCTACGGCCGACATCTTCAACACACACAGCAAAACAATCTAGATTGATAAAAAGCACTACAAGTAAGAGGAAAAATATGTATTTTGGATTTTGGGGTGAACTCTCACTTTAAGCTGACATGACTCGTCCATATTTCCTTTCATTTCCACGCACTTCTGGATCCTTCTGGACGACTGATTCACGCGAACGCTACTCACGAGTCAAACCGGTCGTTACGATAACTCCGATACGACGTGAACGTAGCATTGCGTATTTTGTACGTCTGTTTTGAAGCTTCGCCCTCCTAACATATTAGTGAGGTTTGGTCACGGCGACGCCATCCTCAAATCCAGAGCCTGTTAGATCTAAAATAAAAATGCTCTTAACCTTCTTTCCTGCCTCGTTTCAGACGTCTTGAGATGCGTCTGTGTCACTCCATCGAGAGTTATATTTATGTTTATTACTTTTAGGATCAGAGCACCGGTTTGTTCCCTTTCTGTTCGAAAGGCAAATATGTGAACCAAGTAAAACTATCCGCAAACGCGTCGTCATATACAAAGTACTGTCTCATTTGTTTTCCATTTCATCATATTATTGTGAAAAATCTCTCATCGGTGATCCTGCTGTAGCCTGGCAATCTCCATCCTGCCTGAAGTGCCTGTCTTCATCCTCCGTCTGCTGCTCTGCATTAGTTTCCTAGCTGAAATGAAAGTGTCAGTTTCTGGTTTAAAACAACAACAAAAAGAAATTGCATCTCCAGTTGAGTGTTTCATGCAAGGAAACTTTGTGAAACACATCTACGCTTATTCATGTCTGCACAGAGTTGAGCCGAGAAGCTGCGGAGTGCGATCACAGCCTGACACTGTTGGAAACTGAACTTGTTTTATCTCACATTTCTGCTGTTTTTGTAACTTTCTTTCTGTCAACCTGCTTCTGTTTTAACTGCAAATAAACTTAAGAAATGAACAGACCCTGAATAACCGTGTCTTTTCTATGACTTTGGAGCAAAAGCTCTACATTTTGGGCAATATGCTGAGTCGCTTTCGGACAGCGAGAAGGATGAGAAGATCAATACCACTCCTATCTGGTAGGTTAATATGAAGCTACAGACAGCAGCTAGTTGTCTTAGCTTGGTATAAAGACTGGAAATACGAAGAAACAGCTAGCCTGGTTCTTTATGAAGGGAACAACATCCGACTACCAGCTGTTAAAGTATAAAAACAGCCATTCACTACAGGGGAGTATTGTATGTGCCAGACTATTTTTTGGCTCTGAGCAGCCAGGAAGTTACCTGGCCAAGAAAATCAAACAAACAAGACGGAACATGTTACTCAGTGAGCTTTGGAGGTGCGATAGAAGGATTTTGGTACAACAGTTACCAGTCTGTGCTAAGTTAAAGCTAACCAGCAGCTGGCTGTAGCTTCATATTTACTGCACAGAAATCAGAGTTGTACCTATACCCAAACCAAAAATGCATTTTATATAAAATCTTCCCAAATCACATTTTGAAAATGTATCAAGGAAATTGTTGTTGTAGCAGCTTTTACACCTGAAAATGAAGCGTTTCAGGTGGAAAAGCAGAGTGATATAGATGCACTGTCTTGTTTGTGGACATTTTTGAACCCTCCCACATTTTGGAAACCTATAGCTTGTCATATTTTATAAACAAACATCACACTAGAAAAACCTTCGCTCTTTGTTATTCTAACTAAACTTGTTTGCCCAAACCGTCCTGCAATGCAATTTAAACCATCCCAAAGTAAACACTGGCCCTCCCAATTATAAAATAGCTGTTTTTCTGCCATAAAATTACATTGAGTTGGTCCCCGTTTTTTCCCCCGTCTCTGTCGCTGTAGGTTTTGCCGGTGTGGCCGGTAGGGACACCATTGTAACTGCCTAACGGCTGCGACACGTACACTGCTTTCAGATGTCGCTGACGTGGTTCATCTTTTTCCGATGTGTGCGCATGTCAACTTGTGTGAATTGAATTGTGTACTCGCAATTTTACATCGACAACTTTGTGAACTAATGTCATGGTTTATTCGCAGTTGTAGTTTTATTAGGATAAGTGTATCTTCTTTCCCCTGACCATCCCAAGATGTATGTTTTATGGTTCCAGATCAATTATTTTCGCCTTAAAGTCATAAAGAAGTAAATTATATAAAAATGAAAATGAAAATGTTATAGTATAGTGAGTAATAAAAAAATAATCATAGCATGCAATTAAAAATTAATTGTCATAAAAAGTCATAGTATAGCATGTGGAAAAATTTCATGAAAAAAAGTCATAGTATAGTATGTCGAAAAAGTTTGTGGAAAAAAAAGTCTTAGTATATTATGTCGAAAATTTTAATTGAAAAATGTCATAGTATAGTATGTTGAAAAATTTCAATAAAAAAAGGTCGTAGTATAGTATGTCGAAGAATTGGATGAAAAAAGTCATATTATAGTATGTCGAAAATTTAAATTGAAAAAAGTCTTAGTATAGCATGTCGAAAAAGTCTTAATATGGTATGTAGAAATCATCATATAATATGTCGAAAAATTTAAATAAAAAAAGGTCGTAGTATAGTATGTCGAAAAATATGATGAAACTAAGTCATAATATAGTATGTTGAAAAATGTTATGAAAATAAGTCATAGTATAGCATGTTGAAAATTTTTTAAGAAAAAAAGTCAGAGTATAGTAAGTCGAAATTGTTTTTGAAAAAAAGGTCGTAGTATAGTATGTCGAAAAATTTGATGAAAAAAGTCATATTATAGTATGTCGAAAATTTAAATTGAAAAAATTCTTAGTATAGCATGTCGAAAAAGTCTTAATATGGTATGTAGAAATCATCATATAATATGTCGAAAAATTTCATGAAAAAAGGTCATTATTGTATGTTGAAAAATATTATGAAACTAAGTCATAGTATAGTATGTCGAAAAATTGTGCGGAAAAAAAAGTCATAATATAGCATGTCGAAAAATTTCATGAAAAAAAGTCATAGTATAGTATGTTGAAAAATTTCAATAAAAAAAGGTCGTAGTATAGTATGTCGAAAAATTTGATGAAAAAAGTTATATTATAGTACGTCGTAAAATTTGATGAAAAAAGTCATAGTATAGTATGCCGAAAAATTTCATGAAAAAAAAGTCATAGTATAGTATGTCGAAGAATTTCAATAAAAAAAGGTCGTAGTATAGTATGTCGAAAAATTGTGCGGAAAAAAAAGTCATAGTATAGTTAGTCGAAAAAAAGTCATAGTATAGTATGTCAAAACAAAGTCATAGTATAGCATGTCGAAAAATTTGGTAAAAAAAAGTCATAGTATAGTATGTCGAAAAATTTTGTAAAAAAAAGTCATAGTATAGTATGTCGAAAAATTTTGAGAAAAAGTCATAGTATAGTATGTCAAAAAAAAGTCATAGTATAGTATGTCGAAAAATTTTGTAAAAAAAGGTCATGGTATAGTATGTCGTAAAATTTTGGAAAAAAAAATCATATCATAGTATGTAGAAAATTTTTAGAAAAAAATTCATAGTATAGTATGTCGAAAAATTTTAGAAAAAAAAGTCATAGTATAGTATGTCGTAAAATTTTGTATAAAAAAGTCATAGTATAGTTAGTCAAAAAAGTCATAGTATAGTATGTCAAAACAAAGTCATAGTATAGCATGTCGAAAAGTTTTGTAAAAAAAAGTTCGTATAGTATGTCGAAAAATTTTGTAAAAAAAAGTCAGTATAGTATGTCGAAAAATTTTGTAAAAAAAAGTCATAGTATAGTATGTCGTAAAACTTTGGGAAAAAAAGTCTTAGTATAGTATGTCATAGGATAGTATGTCGTAAAATTTTGGAAAAAAAAGTCATAGTATAGTATGTCGAAAAATTTTGGAAAAAAAATCATAGTATAGTATGTCGTAAAATTTTGGAAAAAAAAGTCATAGTATAGTATGTCGAAAAATTTTGTAAAAAAAAGTCATAGTATAGTTAGTCAAAAAAAAGACATATAGTATGTCGAAAAATTTTGTAAAAAAAAGTCATAGTATAGTATATCGTAAAATTTTGGAAAAAAAAGACATTATAGTATGTCGAAAAATTTTGTAAAAAAAAGTCATAGTTTAGTATGTCGAAAAATTTTGGAAAAAAAAGTCATAGTATAGTATGTCGAAAAAAAGTAATAGTATAGTATGTCGAAAAATTTTGGAAAAAAAAGTCATAGTATAGTATGTAGAATCCTTTTGGAAAAAAAAGTCATAGTATAGTATGTCGTAACATTTTGGAAAAAAAAGTCATAGTATAGTATGTCGAAAAATTTTGGAAAAAAAATCATAGTATAGTATGTCGTAAAATTTTGGAAAAAAAAGACATAGTATGTCGAAAAATTTTGTAAAAAAAAGTCATAGTATAGTATATCGTAAAACTTTGGAAAAAAAAGACAGTATGTCGAAAAATTTTGTAAAAAAAAGTCATAGTATAGTATGTTGTAAAATTTTGGAAAAAAAAGTCATAGTATAGTATGTCGTAAAATTTTGGAAAAAAAGTCGTAGTATAGTATGTCGAAAAATTTTGGAAAAAAAAGTCATATTATATTATGTCGTAAAATTTTGGAAAAAAAAGTCATAGTATAGTTAGTCGAAAAAAAGTCATAGTATAGTATGTCAAAACAAGGTCATAGTATAGCATGTCGAAAAATTTTGTAAAAAAAAGTCATAGTATAGTATGTCGAAAAATTTTGGAAAAAAAAGTCATAGTATAGTATGTCGAAAACTTTTGGAAAAAAAAGTCATAGTATAGCACGTCGTAAAATTTTGGAAAAAAAAGTCATAGTATAGTGTGTCGAAAAATTTTATGAAAAAAAGTCATAGTATAGTATGTCAAAAAAAAGTAATAGTATAGTATGTCAAAATTTTGGAAAAAAAAGTCATAGTATAGTATGTCGAAAACTTTTGGAAAAAAAAGTCATAGTATAGTATGTCGAAAAATTTTGAGAAAAAGTCATAGTATAGTATGTCAAAAAAAAGTCATAGTATAGTATGTCGAAAAATTTTGTAAAAAAAGGTCATGGTATAGTATGTCGTAAAATTTTGGAAAAAAAAATCATATCATAGTATGTAGAAAATTTTTAGAAAAAAATTCATAGTATAGTATGTCGAAAAATTTTGGAAAAAAAAGTCATAGTATAGTATGTCGTAAAATTTTGTATAAAAAAGTCATAGTATAGTTAGTCAAAAAAGTCATAGTATAGTCAAAACAAAGTCATAGTATAGCATGTCGAAAAGTTTTGTAAAAAAAAGTTCGTATAGTATGTCGAAAAATTTTGTAAAAAAAAGTCAGTATAGTATGTCGAAAAATTTTGTAAAAAAAAGTCATAGTATAGTATGTCGTAAAACTTTGGGAAAAAAAGTCATAGTATAGTATGTCGAAAAATTTTGGGAAAAAAAGTCATAGTACAGTATGTCGAAAAATTTTGGAAAAAAAATCATAGGATAGTATGTCGTAAAATTTTGGAAAAAAAAGTCATAGTATAGTATGTCGAAAAATTTTGGAAAAAAAATCATAGTATAGTATGTCGTAAAATTTTGGAAAAAAAAGTCATAGTATAGTATGTCGAAAAATTTTGTAAAAAAAAGTCATAGTATAGTTAGTCAAAAAAAAGACATATAGTATGTCGAAAAATTTTGTAAAAAAAAGTCATAGTATAGTATATCGTAAAATTTTGGAAAAAAAAGACATTATAGTATGTCGAAAAATTTTGGAAAAAAAATCATAGGATAGTATGTCGTAAAATTTTGGAAAAAAAAGTCATAGTATAGTATGTCGAAAAATTTTGGAAAAAAAATCATAGTATAGTATGTCGTAAAATTTTGGAAAAAAAAGTCATAGTATAGTATGTCGAAAAATTTTGGAAAAAAAAGTCATAGTATAGTATGTCGAAAATTTTGTAAAAAAAAGTCATAGTATAGTATGTCGAAAAATTTTGTAAAAAAAAGTCATAGTATAGTATGTCGAAAATTTTGTAAAAAAAAGTCATAGTATAGTATGTCGAAAAATTTGGGAAAAAAAAAGTCATAGTATAGTATGTCGAAAAATTTTGGAAAAAAAGTCATAGTATAGTATGTCGAAAATTTTGGAAAAAAAGTCATAGTATAGTATGTCGAAAAATTTTGTAAAAAAAGTCATAGTATAGTATGTCGAAAAATTTTGGAAAAAAAGTCATAGTATAGTATGTCGAAAATTTTGGAAAAAAAGTCATAGTATAGTATGTCGAAAAATTTTGTAAAAAAAAGTCATAGTATAGTATGTCGTAAAACTTTGGAAAAAAAAGACAGTATGTCGAAAAATTTTGTAAAAAAAAGTCATAGTATAGTATTTTGAAAATTTTGGAAAAAAAAGTCATAGTATAGTATGTCGTAAAATTTTGGAAAAAAAGTCATAGTATAGTATGTCGAAAAATTTTGGAAAAAAAAGTCATATTATATTATGTCGTAAAATTTTGGAAAAAAAAGTCATAGTATAGTTAGTCGAAAAAAAGTCATAGTATAGTATGTCAAAACAAGGTCATAGTATAGCATGTCGAAAAATTTTGTAAAAAAAAGTCATAGTATAGTATGTCGAAAAATTTTGGAAAAAAAAGTCATAGTATAGTATGTCGAAAACTTTTGGAAAAAAAAGTCATAGTATAGCACGTCGTAAAATTTTGGAAAAAAAAGTCATAGTATAGTGTGTCGAAAAATTTTATGAAAAAAAGTCATAGTATAGTATGTCAAAAAAAAGTAATAGTATAGTATGTCAAAATTTTGGAAAAAAAAGTCATAGTATAGTATGTCGAAAACTTTTGGAAAAAAAAGTCATAGTATAGTATGTCGAAAAATTTTGAGAAAAAGTCATAGTATAGTATGTCAAAAAAAAGTCATAGTATAGTATGTCGAAAAATTTTGTAAAAAAAGGTCATGGTATAGTATGTCGTAAAATTTTGGAAAAAAAAATCATATCATAGTATGTAGAAAATTTTTAGAAAAAAATTCATAGTATAGTATGTCGAAAAATTTTGGAAAAAAAAGTCATAGTATAGTATGTCGTAAAATTTTGTATAAAAAAGTCATAGTATAGTTAGTCAAAAAAGTCATAGTATAGTATGTCAAAACAAAGTCATAGTATAGCATGTCGAAAAGTTTTGTAAAAAAAAGTTCGTATAGTATGTCGAAAAATTTTGTAAAAAAAAGTCAGTATAGTATGTCGAAAAATTTTGTAAAAAAAAGTCATAGTATAGTATGTCGTAAAACTTTGGGAAAAAAAGTCATAGTATAGTATGTCGAAAAATTTTGGGAAAAAAAGTCATAGTACAGTATGTCGAAAAATTTTGGAAAAAAAATCATAGGATAGTATGTCGTAAAATTTTGGAAAAAAAAGTCATAGTATAGTATGTCGAAAAATTTTGGAAAAAAAATCATAGTATAGTATGTCGTAAAATTTTGGAAAAAAAAGTCATAGTATAGTATGTCGAAAAATTTTGTAAAAAAAAGTCATAGTATAGTTAGTCAAAAAAAAGACATATAGTATGTCGAAAAATTTTGTAAAAAAAAGTCATAGTATAGTATATCGTAAAATTTTGTAAAAAAAAGACATTATAGTATGTCGAAAAATTTTGTAAAAAAAAGTCATAGTTTAGTATGTCGAAAAATTTTGGAAAAAAAAGTCATAGTATAGTATGTCGAAAAAAAGTAATAGTATAGTATGTCGAAAAATTTTGGAAAAAAAAGTCATAGTATAGTATGTAGAATCCTTTTGGAAAAAAAAGTCATAGTATAGTATGTCGTAAAATTTTGGAAAAAAAAGTCATAGTATAGTATGTCGAAAAATTTAGGAAAAAAAGTCTTGGTATAGTATGTCGTAAAACTTTGGAGAAAAAGTCATAGTATAGTAGTCGAAATTTGGAAAAAAAAAGTCATAGTATAGTATGTCGAAAATATTTTGGAAAAAAAAGTCATTAGTATAGTTGTTGTATATTTTGGAAAAAAAAGTCAATAAGTATAGTATGTAGTAATTTTGGGAAAAAAAATTCATAGAATAGTATGTTGAAAAAAAGTTCATTAGTATTGTATGTCAAAACAAAGTATGTATAGTATGTCGAAAATTTTGGAAAAAAAAGTCATAGTATAGTATGTCGAAAATTTGAAAAACAAGTCATAGTATGTCGAAAATTTTGGAAAAAAAGTCAGAGGTATAGAATGTCGTAAAATTTTGGGAAAAAAAAAGGTCCATAGTATAGTATGTCGTAAAATTTTGGGAAAAAAATGTCATAGTATAGTATGTCGAAAAATTTTGGAAAAAAAAGATCATAGTATAGTATGTTGAAAATTTTGGAAAAAAAGTCATAGTATAGTATGTAGAAAATTTTGGGAAAAAAAAGTCATAGTATAGTATGTCGAAAAAAAGTCATAGTATAATATGTCAAAACAAAGTCATAGTATAGTGTGTCGAAAAATTTTGGAAAAAAAAGTCATAGTATAGTATGTCGAAAATTTTGGAAAAAAGTCATAGTATAGTATGTTGAAAAATTTTGCAAAAAAAGACATAGTATAGTATGTCGTAAAATTTTTGAAAAAAAAGTCATAGTATAGTATGTCGAAAAATGTTGGTAAAAAAAGTCATAATATAGTATGTCGAAAAATTTTGTAAGAAAAAGTCATAGTATAGTATGTCGTAAAATTTTGTAAAAAAAAGTCAAAGTATAGTATGTCGTAAAATTTTGTAAAAAAAAGTCGTAGTATAGTATGTCGAAAAATTTGTTAAAAAAAAGTCATAGTATAGTATGACGAAAAATTTTGTAAAAAACAGTCATAGTATAGTATGTCGAAAAATTTTGGAAAAAAAAGTCATAGTATAGTATGTCGTAAAATTTTGTAAAAAGCAGTCATAGTATAGTATGTCGAAAAATTTGGTAAAAAAAAGTCATAGTATAGTATGTCGTAAAATTTTGGAAAAAAAAGTCATAGTATAGTATGTCGTAAAATTTTGTAAAAAGCAGTCATAGTATAGTATGTCGAAAAATTTGGTAAAAAAAAGTCATAGTATAGTATGTCGTAAAATTTTGTAAAAAAAAGTCATAGTATAGTATGTCGAAAAATTTGGTAAAAAAAAGTCATAGTATAGTATGACGAAAAATTTTGTAAAAAACAGTCATAGTATAGTATGTCGAAAAATTTTGGAAAAAAAAGTCATAGTATAGTATGTCAAAAAAAAGTCATAGTATAGTATGTCGAAAAATTTTGTAAAAAAAGTCATAGTATAGTATGTCGAAAAATTTTGGAAAAAAAAGTCATAGTATAGTTAGTCGAAAAAAAGTCATAGTATAGTATGTCAAAACAAAGTCATAGTATAGTATGTCGAAAAATTTTGTAAAAAAAAGTCATAGTATAGTATGTCGTAAAATTTTGGAAAAAAAAGTCATAATATAGTATGTCGTAAAATTTTGGAAAAAAAAGTCATAGTATAGTATGTCGTAAAATTTTGGGAAAAAAAGTCATAGTATAGTATGTCGAAAAATTTTGGAAAAAAAAGTCATAGTATAGTATGTCGAAAAATTTTGGAAAAAAAAGTCATAGTATAGTATGTGTAAAAATTTTGGAAAAAAAAGTCATAGTATAGTATGTCAAAAAAAAGTCATAGTATAGTATGTCGAAAAATTTTGGAAAAAAAAGTCATAGTATAGTATGTCGAAAAATTTTGGAAAAAAAAGTCATAGTATAGTATGTCGTAAAATTTTGTAAAAAAAAGTCATAGTATAGTATGTCGTAAAATTTTGGAAAAAAAAGACATTATAGTATGTCGAAAAATTTTGTAAAAAAAAGTCATAGTTTAGTATGTCGAAAAATTTTGGAAAAAAAAGTCATAGTATAGTATGTCGAAAAAAAGTAATAGTATAGTATGTCGAAAAATTTTGGAAAAAAAAGTCATAGTATAGTATGTAGAATCCTTTTGGAAAAAAAAGTCATAGTATAGTATGTCGTAAAATTTTGGAAAAAAAAGTCATAGTATAGTGTGTCGAAAAATTTTGGAAAAAAAATCATAGTATAGTATGTCGTAACATTTTGGAAAAAAAAGACATAGTATGTCGAAAAATTTTGTAAAAAAAAGTCATAGTATAGTATATCGTAAAATTTTGGAAAAAAAAGACAGTATGTCGAAAAATTTTGGAAAAAAAAGTCATAGTATAGTATGTTGTAAAATTTTGGAAAAAAAAGTCATAGTATAGTATGTCGTAAAATTTTGGAAAAAAAGTCGTAGTATAGTATGTCGAAAAATTTTGGAAAAAAAAGTAATATTATGTTATGTCGTAAAATTTTGGAAAAAAAAGTCATAGTATAGTTAGTCGAAAAAAAGTCATAGTATAGTATGTCAAAACAAGGTCATAGTATAGCATGTCGAAAAATTTTGTAAAAAAAAGTCATAGTATAGTATGTCGAAAAATTTTGGAAAAAAAAGTCATAGTATAGTATGTCGAAAACTTTTGGAAAAAAAAGTCATAGTATAGCACGTCGTAAAATTTTGGAAAAAAAAGTCATAGTATAGTGTGTCGAAAAATTTTATGAAAAAAAGTCATAGTATAGTATGTCAAAAAAAAGTAATAGTATAGTATGTCGAAAAATTTTGGAAAAAAAAGTCATAGTATAGTATGTCGAAAACTTTTGGAAAAAAAAGTCATAGTATAGTATGTCGTAAAATTTTGGAAAAAAGAGTCATAGTATAGTATGTCGAAAAATTTTGGAAAAAAGTCATAGTATAGTATGTCGTAAAATTTTGGAAAAAAAAGTCATAGTATAGTATGTCGAAACATTTTGGAAAAAAAAGTCATAGTATAGTATATCGTAAAATTTTGGAAAAAAAAGTCAAAGTATAGTACGTCGAAAAATTTTGTAAAAAAAAGTCATAGTATAGTATGTCAAAAAAAAGACATATTATATAATGTCGAAAAATTTTGTAAAAAAAAGTCATAGTATAGTATATCGTAAAATTTTGGGGAAAAAAGACAGTATGTCGAAAAATTTTGTATAAAAAAGTCATAGTACAGTATGTCGTAAAATTTTGGAAAAAAAAGTCATAGTATAGTATGTCGAAAGAAAGTCGTAGTATAGTATGTCGAAAAATTTTGGAAAAAAAAGTCATAGTATAGTATGTAGAAAATTTTTGGAAAAAAAAGTCATAGTATAGTATGTCGAAAATTTTGGAAAAAAAGTCATAGTATAGTATGTAGAAAATTTTTGGAAAAAAAAGTCATAGTATAGTATGTCGAAAAAAAGTCATAGTATAGTATGTCAAAACAAAGTCATAGTATAGTATGTCGAAAAATTTTGTAAAAAAAAGTCATAGTATAGTATGTCGAAAAATTTTGGAAAAAAAAGTCATAGTATAGTATGTCGAAAAATTTTGGAAAAAAAAGTCATAGTATAGTATGTCGAAAAATTTTGGAAAAAAAAGTCATAGTATAGTATGTCGAAAAATTTTGGAAAAAAAAGTCATAGTATAGTATGTCGAAAAATTTTGGAAAAAAAAGTCATAGTATAGTATGTCGAAAAATTTTGGAAAAAAAAGTCATAGTATAGTATGTCGAAAAATTTTGGAAAAAAAAGTCATAGTATAGTATGTCGAAAAATTTTGGAAAAAAAAGTCATAGTATAGTATGTCGAAAATTTTGGAAAAAAAGTCATAGTATAGTATGTAGAAAATTTTGGGAAAAAAAAGTCATAGTATAGTATGTCGAAAAAAAGTCATAGTATAGTATGTCAAAACAAAGTCATAGTATAGTATGTCGAAAAATTTTGGAAAAAAAAGTCATAGTATAGTATGTCGAAAATTTTGGAAAAAAGTCATATTATAGTATGTTGAAAAATTTTGTAAAAAAAAGTCATAGTATAGTATGTCGTAAAATTTTGGGAAAAAAAGTCATAGTATAGTATGTCGAAAAATTTTGGAAAAAAAAGTCATAGTATAGTATGTTGAAAATTTTGGAAAAAAAGTCATAGTATAGTATGTAGAAAATTTTGGGAAAAAAAAGTCATAGTATAGTATGTCGAAAAAAAGTCATAGTATAGTATGTCAAAACAAAGTCATAGTATAGTATGTCGAAAAATTTTGGAAAAAAAAGTCATAGTATAGTATGTCGAAAATTTTGGAAAAAAAAGTCATAGTATAGTATGTCGAAAAATTTTGGAAAAAAAAGTCATAGTATAGTATGTCGAAAAATTTTGGAAAAAAAAGTCATAGTATAGTATGTCGAAAAATTTTGGAAAAAAAAGTCATAGTATAGTATGTCGAAAAATTTTGTAAAAAAAAGTCATAGTATAGTATGTCGAAAAATTTTGGAAAAAAAAGTCATAGTATAGTATGTCGAAAAATTTTGTAAAAAAAAGTCAAAGTATAGTATGTCGTAAAATTTTGTAAAAAAAAGTCATAGTATAGTATGTCGAAAAATTTGGTAAAAAAAAGTCATAGTATAGTATGATGAAAATTTTTGTAAAAAACAGTCATAGTATAGTATGTCGAAAAATTTTGGAAAAAAAAGTCATAGTATAGTATGTCAAAAAAAAGTCGTAGTATAGTATGTCGAAAAATTTTGGAAAAAAAAGTCATATTATATTATGTCGTAAAATTTTGGAAAAAAAAGTCATAGTATAGTTAGTCGAAAAAAAGTCATAGTATAGTATGTCAAAACAAGGTCATAGTATAGCATGTCGAAAAATTTTGTAAAAAAAAGTCATAGTATAGTATGTCGAAAAATTTTGGAAAAAAAAGTCATAGTATAGTATGTCGAAAACTTTTGGAAAAAAAAGTCATAGTATAGCACGTCGTAAAATTTTGGAAAAAAAAGTCATAGTATAGTGTGTCGAAAAATTTTATGAAAAAAAGTCATAGTATAGTATTTCAAAAAAAAGTAATAGTATAGTATGTCAAAATTTTGGAAAAAAAAGTCATAGTATAGTATGTCGAAAACTTTTGGAAAAAAAAGTCATAGTATAGTATGTCGAAAAATTTTGGAAAAAAAAGTCATAGTATAGTATGTCAAAAAAAAGTCATAGTATAGTATGTCGAAAAATTTTGGAAAAAAAAGTCATAGTATAGTATGTCGAAAAATTTTGGAAAAAAAAGTCATAGTATAGTATGTCGAAAAATTTTGGAAAAAAAAGTCATAGTATAGTATGTTGAAAATTTTGGAAAAAAAGTCATAGTATAGTATGTAGAAAATTTTGGGAAAAAAAAGTCATAGTATAGTATGTCGAAAAAAAGTCATAGTATAATATGTCAAAACAAAGTCATAGTATAGTGTGTCGAAAAATTTTGGAAAAAAAAGTCATAGTATAGTATGTCGAAAATTTTGGAAAAAAGTCATAGTATAGTATGTTGAAAAATTTTGCAAAAAAAGACATAGTATAGTATGTCGTAAAATTTTTGAAAAAAAAGTCATAGTATAGTATGTCGAAAAATGTTGGTAAAAAAAGTCATAATATAGTATGTCGAAAAATTTTGTAAGAAAAAGTCATAGTATAGTATGTCGTAAAATTTTGTAAAAAAAAGTCAAAGTATAGTATGTCGTAAAATTTTGTAAAAAAAAGTCGTAGTATAGTATGTCGAAAAATTTGTTAAAAAAAAGTCATAGTATAGTATGACGAAAAATTTTGTAAAAAACAGTCATAGTATAGTATGTCGAAAAATTTTGGAAAAAAAAGTCATAGTATAGTATGTCGAAAAGAAGTCATAGTATAGTATGTCGAAAAATTTTGGAAAAAAAAGTCATACTATAGTATGTCGAAAAATTTTGGAAAAAAAAGTCATAGTATAGTATGTCGTAAAATTTTGTAAAAAGAAGTCATAGTATAGTATGTCGAAAAATTTGGAAAAAAAAGTCATAGTATAGTATGTCGTAAAATTTGGTAAAAAAAGTCATAGTATAGTATGTCGAAAAATTTTGGAAAAAAAAGTCATAGTATAGTATGTCGAAAAATTTTGTAAAAAAAAGTCATAGTATAGTATGTCGAAAAATTTTGAAAAAAAAGTCATACGTATAGTATGTCGAAAATTTTAGGAAAAAAAGTCATTAGTATAGTATGGTAGAAAATTTTGGAAAAAAAAGTCATAGTATAGTATAGTCGAAAAAAAGTCATAGTATATTATGTCAAAACAAAGTCATAGTATAGTATGTCGGAAAAATTTTGTAAAAAAAAGTCATAGTATAGTATGTCGTAAAATTTTGGAAAAAAAAGTCATATATAGTATGTCGTAAAATTTTGGAAAAAAAGTCATAGTATAGGTAAGTCGTAAAATTTTGGGAAAAAAAGTCATAGTATAGTATGTCGTAAAATTTTGGAAAAAAAGTCATAGTATAGTATGTCGAAAAATTTTGGAAAAAAAAGTCATAGTATAAGTATGTCGAAAAATTTTGGAAAAAAAAGTCATAGTATAGTATGTCGAAAAATTTTGGAAAAAAAAGTCATAGTATAGCATGTCGAAAAATTTTGGAAAAAAAAGTCATAGTATAGTATGTCGAAAAATTTTGAAAAAAAAGTCATAGTATAGTATGTCGAAAAATTTGGAAAAAAAAGTCATAGTATAGTATGTCGAAAATTTTGGAAAAAAAAGTCATAGTATAGTATGTCGAAAAAAGTCATAGTATATATGTCAAAACAAAGTCATAGTATAGTATGTCGAAAAATTTTGGAAAAAAAAGTCATAGTATAGTATGTCGAAAAATTTGGAAAAAAAAGTCATAGTATAGTATGTCGAAAAATTTTGTAAAAAAAAGTCATAGTATAGTATGTCGTAAAATTTTGGAAAAAAAAGTCATAGTATAGTATGTCGAAAAATTTTGGAAAAAAAAGTCATAGTATAGTATGTCGAAAATTTTGGTAAAAAAAGTCATAGTATAGTATGTCGAAAAATTTTGTAAAAAAAAGTCTTCGTATAGTATGTCGAAAAAATTTAGAAAAAAAAGTCATAGTATAGTATGTCGAAAAATTTTGGAAAAAAAAGTCATAGTATAGTATGTCAAAAAAAAGTCATAGTATAGTATGTCGAAAAATTTTGGAAAAAAAAGTCATAGTATAGTATGTCGAAAAATTTTGGAAAAAAAAGTCATAGTATAGTATGTCGAAAAATTTTGGAAAAAAAAGTCATAGTATAGTATGTTGAAAATTTTGGAAAAAAAGTCATAGTATAGTATGTAGAAAATTTTGGGAAAAAAAAGTCATAGTATAGTATGTCGAAAAAAAGTCATAGTATAATATGTCAAAACAAAGTCATAGTATAGTGTGTCGAAAAATTTTGGAAAAAAAAGTCATAGTATAGTATGTCGAAAATTTTGGAAAAAAAGTCATAGTATAGTATGTCGAAAAATTTTGAAAAAAAAGTCATAGTATAGTATGTCGTAAAATTTTGGAAAAAAAAGTCATAGTATAGTATGTCGAAAATTTGGAAAAAAAGTCATAGTATAGTATGTCGTAAAATTTGGAAAAAAAAAGTCATAGTATAGTATGTCGTAAAATTTTGGGAAAAAAAGTCATAGTATAGTATGTCGTAAAATTTTGGAAAAAAAAAGTCATAGTATAGTATGTCGAAAAATTTTGGAAAAAAAAGTCATAGTATAGTATGTCGAAAAATTTTGGAAAAAAAAGTCATAGTATAGTATGTCGAAAAATTTTGAAAAAAAAGTCATAGTATAGTATGTCGAAAAATTTTGTAAAAAAAATTCATAGTATAGTATGTCGAAAAATTTGGTAAAAAAAAGTCATAGTATAGTATGTTGAAAATTTTGGAAAAAAAGTCATAGTATAGTATGTAGAAAATTTTGGAAAAAAAAGTCATAGTATAGTTATGTCGAAAAAAGTCATAGTATAGTATGTCAAAAAAAAGTCATAGTATAGTATGTCGAAAAATTTTGGAAAAAAAAGTCATAGTATAGTATGTCGTAAAATTTTGGAAAAAAAAGTCATAGTATAGTATGTCGAAAAATTTTGGAAAAAAAGTCATAGTATAGTATGTCGTAAAATTTTGGAAAAAAAAGTCATAGTATAGTATGTCGTAAAATTTTGGGAAAAAAAGTCATAGTATAGTATGTCGAAAAATTTTGGAAAAAAAAGTCATAGTATAGTATGTCGAAAAATTTTGGAAAAAAAAGTCTTCGTATAGTATGTCGAAAAATTTTGGAAAAAAAAGTCATAGTATAGTATGTCGAAAAATTTTGGAAAAAAAAGTCTTAGTATAGTATGTCAAAAAAAAAGTCATAGTATAGTATGTCGAAAAATTTTTGAAAAAAAAGTCATAGTATAGTATGTCGAAAAATTTTGGAAAAAAAAGTCATAGTATAGTATGTCGAAAAATTTTGGAAAAAAAAGTCATAGTATAGTATGTTGAAAATTTTGGAAAAAAAGTCATAGTATAGTATGTAGAAAATTTTGGGAAAAAAAAGTCATAGTATAGTATGTCGAAAAAAAGTCATAGTATAGTATGTCAAAACAAAGTCATAGTATAGTATGTCGAAAAATTTTGGAAAAAAAAGTCATAGTATAGTATGTCGAAAATTTTGGAAAAAAGTCATAGTATAGTATGTTGAAAAATTTTGTAAAAAAAAGACATAGTATAGTATGTCGTAAAATTTTTGAAAAAAAAGTCATAGTATAGTATGTCGAAAAATTTTGGTAAAAAAAGTCATAATATAGTATGTCGAAAAATTTTGTAAAAAAAAGTCATAGTATAGTATGTCGTAAAATTTTGTAAAAAAAAGTCATAGTATAGTATGTCGTAAAATTTTGTAAAAAAAAGTCATAGTATAGTATGTCGAAAAATTTGGTAAAAAAAAGTCATAGTATAGTATGACGAAAAATTTTGTAAAAAACAGTCATAGTATAGTATGTCGAAAAATTTTGGAAAAAAAAGTCATAGTATAGTATGTCGTAAAATTTTGGAAAAAAAAGTCATAGTATAGTATGTCGAAAAATTTGGTAAAAAAAAGTCATAGTATAGTATGACGAAAATTTTTGTAAAAAACAGTCATAGTATAGTATGTCGAAAAATTTTGTAAAAAAAAGTCATAGTATAGTATGTCAAAAAAAAGTCATAGTATAGTATGTCGAAAAATTTTGTAAAAAAAGTCATAGTATAGTATGTCGAAAAATTTTGGAAAAAAAAGTCATAGTATAGTATGTCGAAAAAATAGTTAGTATGTCAAAACAAAGTCATAGTATAGCATGTCGAAAATTTTGTAAAAAAAAGTCATAGTACAGTATGTAGAAAATTTTGGTAAAAAAAAGTCATAGTATAGTAGTCGAAAAAAAGTCATAGTATAGTATGTCAAAACAAAGTCATAGTATAGTATGTCGAAAATCTTTGGAAAAAAAGTCTTAGTATAGTATGTCGAAAATTTTGTAAAAAAAGTCATAGTATAGTATGTCGAAAAATTTTGTAAAAAAAAGTCATAGTATAGTATGTCGTAAAATTTTGGAAAAAAAGTCATAGTATAGTATGTCGAAAAATTTTGGAAAAAAAAGTCATAGTATAGTATGTCGAAAAATTTTGGAAAAAAAAGTCATAGTATAGTATGTCGAAAAATTTTGGGAAAAAAAGTCATAGTATAGTATGTCGAAAAATTTTGGAAAAAAAAGTCATAGTATAGTATGTCGAAAAATTTTGGAAAAAAAAGTCATAGTATAGTATGTCGAAAAATTTTGGAAAAAAAAGTCATAGTATAGTATGTCGAAAATTTTGGAAAAAAAGTCATAGTATAGTATGTCGAAAATTTTTGGAAAAAAAGTCATAGTATAGTATGTCAAAAAAAATTCATAGTATAGTATGTCGAAAATTTTGTAAAAAAAAGTCATACTATAGCATGTCAAAATTATTTGGAAAAAAAAGTCATAGTATAGCATGTCGAAAAGTTTTGGAAAAAAAAGTCATAGTATAACATGGCGAAGTTTTTCAGAAAAAAAAATCATACTATAGCATGTCGAAAATTTTTGGAAAAAAAAGTCATAGTATAGGATGTTGAAATGTTTTGGAAAAAAAAGTCATAGTATAGTATGTCAAAATTTTAGAAAAAAAAGTCATAGTATAGTATGTCGAAAAATTTTGGAAAAAAAAGTCATAGTATAGTATGTCGAAACATTTTGGAAAAAAAAGTCATAGTATAGTATGTCGAAAAATTGTGGAAAAAAAAGTCATAGTATAGTATGTCGAAAATTTTGGAAAAAAAAGTCATAGTATAGTATGTAGAAAATTTTTGGAAAAAAAAGTCATAGTATAGTATGTCGTAAAATTTTGGGAAAAAAAGTCATAGTATAGTATGTCGAAAAATTTTGGAAAAAAAAGTCATTGTATAGTATGTCAAAGAATTTTGGAAAAAAGTCATAGTATAGTATGTTGAAAAATGTTTAAAAAAAAAGTCATAGTATAGTATCTCAAAAATTTTGGAAAAAAAAGTCATAGTATAGTATGTCGAAACATTTTGGAAAAAAAAGTCATAGTATAGTATGTCGAAAAATTTTGGAAAAAAAAGTCATAGTATAGTATGTCGAAAAATTTTGGAAAAAAAAGTCATAGTATAGTATGTCGAAAAATTTTGGAAAAAAAAGTCATAGTATAGTATGTTGAAAATTTTGGAAAAAAAGTCATAGTATAGTATGTAGAAAATTTTGGGAAAAAAAAGTCATAGTATAGTATGTCGAAAAAAAGTCATAGTATAGTATGTCAAAACAAAGTCATAGTATAGTATGTCGAAAAATTTTGGAAAAAAAAGTCATAGTATAGTATGTCGAAAATTTTGGAAGAAAGTCATAGTATAGTATGTTGAAAAATTTTGTAAAAAAAAGACATAGTATAGTATGTCGTAAAATTTTTGAAAAAAAAGTCATAGTATAGTATGTCGAAAAATTTTGGTAAAAAAAGTCATAATATAGTATGTCGAAAAATGTTGGAAAAAAAAGTCATAGTATAGTATGTCGTAAAATTTTGGAAAAAAAAGTCATAGTATAGTATGTCGAAAAATTTTGGAAAAAAAAGTCATAGTATAGTATGTCGAAACATTTTGGAAAAAAAAGTCATAGTATAGTATGTCGAAAAATTTTGTAAAAAAAAGTCATAGTATAGTATGTCGTAAAATTTTGTAAAAAAAAGTCATAGTATAGTATGTCGTAAAATTTTGTAAAAAAAAGTCATAGTATAGTATGTCGAAAAATTTGGTAAAAAAAAGTCATAGTATAGTATGACGAAAAATTTTGTAAAAAACAGTCATAGTATAGTATGTCGAAAAATTTTGGAAAAAAAAGTCATAGTATAGTATGTCAAAAAAAAGTCATAGTATAGTATGTCGAAAAATTTTGTAAAAAAAGTCATAGTATAGTATGTCGAAAAATTTTGGAAAAAAAAGTCATAGTATAGTTAGTCGAAAAAAAGTCATAGTATAGTATGTCAAAACAAAGTCATAGTATAGTATGTCGAAAAATTTTGTAAAAAAAAGTCATAGTATAGTATGTCGTAAAATTTTGGAAAAAAAAGTCATAATATAGTATGTCGTAAAATTTTGGGAAAAAAAGTCATAGTATAGTATGTCGTAAAATTTTGGAAAAAAAAGTCATAGTATAGTATGTCGTAAAATTTTGGGAAAAAAAGTCATAGTATAGTATGTCGAAAAATTTTGGAAAAAAAAGTCATAGTATAGTATGTCGAAAAATTTTGGAAAAAAAAGTCTTCGTATAGTATGTCGAAAAATTTTAGAAAAAAAAGTCATAGTATAGTATGTCGAAAAATTTTGGAAAAAAAAGTCATAGTATAGTATGTCAAAAAAAAGTCATAGTATAGTATGTCGAAAAATTTTGGAAAAAAAAGTCATAGTATAGTATGTCGAAAAATTTTTGAAAAAAAAGTCATAGTATAGTATGTCGAAAAATTTTGGAAAAAAAAGTCATAGTATAGTATGTTGAAAATTTTGGAAAAAAAGTCATAGTATAGTATGTAGAAAATTTTGGGAAAAAAAAGTCATAGTATAGTATGTCGAAAAAAAGTCATAGTATAGTATGTCAAAACAAAGTCATAGTATAGTATGTCGAAAAATTTTGGAAAAAAAAGTCATAGTATAGTATGTCGAAAATTTTGGAAAAAAGTCATAGTATAGTATGTTGAAAAATTTTGTAAAAAAAAGACATAGTATAGTATGTCGTAAAATTTTTGAAAAAAAAGTCATAGTATAGTATGTCGAAAAATTTTGGTAAAAAAAGTCATAATATAGTATGTCGAAAAATTTTGTAAAAAAAAGTCATAGTATAGTATGTCGTAAAATTTTGTAAAAAAAAGTCATAGTATAGTATGTCGTAAAATTTTGTAAAAAACAGTCATAGTATAGTATGTCGAAAAATTTGGTAAAAAAAAGTCATAGTATAGTATGACGAAAATTTTTGTAAAAAACAGACATAGTATAGTATGTCGAAAAATTTTGTAAAAAAAAGTCATAGTATAGTATGTCAAAAAAAAGTCATAGTATAGTATGTCGAAAAATTTTGTAAAAAAAGTCATAGTATAGTATGTCGAAAAATTTTGGAAAAAAAAGTCATAGTATAGTTAGTCGAAAAAAAGTCATAGTATAGTATGTCAAAACAAAGTCATAGTATAGCATGTCGAAAAATTTTGTAAAAAAAAGTCTTCGTACAGTATGTCGAAAAATTTTGTAAAAAAAAGTCATAGTATAGTTAGTCGAAAAAAAGTCATAGTATAGTATGTCAAAACAAAGTCATATAGTATGTCGAAAATCTTTGGAAAAAAAGTCTTCGTATAGTATGTCGAAAAATTTTGTAAAAAAAAGTCATAGTATAGTATGTCGAAAAATTTTGTAAAAAAAAGTCATAGTATAGTATGTCGTAAAATTTTGGGAAAAAAAGTCATAGTATAGTATGTCGAAAAATTTTGGAAAAAAAAGTCATAGTATAGTATGTCGAAAAATTTTGGAAAAAAAAGTCATAGTATAATACGTCGAAAAATTTTGGAAAAAAAGTCATAGTATAGTATGTCGAAAATTTTTGGAAAAAAAGTCATAGTATAGTATGTCAAAAAAAAGTCATAGTATAGCATGTCGAAATATTTTGTAAAAAAAAGTCTTCTTATAGTATGTCGAAAAATTTTGGAAAAAAAAGTCATAGTATAGTATGTCGAAATATTTTGGAAAAAAAAGTCATAGTATAGTATGTCGAAAATTTTGGAAAAAAAGTCATAGTATAGTATGTAGAAAATTTTGGGAAAAAAAAGTCATATTATAGTATGTCGAAAAAAAGTCATAGTATAGTATATCAAAACAAAGTCATAGTATAGTATGTCGAAAAATTTTGGAAAAAAAAGTCATAGTATAGTATGTCGAAAAATTTTGTAAATAAAAGTCATAGTATAGTATGTCGAAAAGTTTTATAAAAAGTCATAGTATATTACGGCGAAAAAAAGTCATAGTAAAGTATTTCGAAAAAAAGTCATAGTATTGTATGTCGAAAAAAAGTCATAGTATAGTATGTCGAAAAAAAGTCATAGTAAAGTATGTCGAAAAAAAGTCATAGTATTGTATGTCAAAAAATGTTGTAAAAAAAAGTCTTCGTATAGTACGTCGAAAAATTTTGTAAAAAAAAGTCATAGTATAGTTAGTCGAAAAAAAGTCATAGTATAGTATGTCAAAACAAAGTCATATAGTATGTCGAAAATCTTTGGAAAAAAAGTCTTCGTATAGTATGTCGAAAAATTTTGTAAAAAAAAGTCATAGTATAGTATGTCGAAAAATTTTGGAAAAAAAAGTCATAGTATAGTATGTCGTAAAACTTTGGGAAAAAAAGTCATAGTATAGTATGTCGAAAAATTTTGGAAAAAAAAGTCATAGTATAGTATGTCGAAATATTTTGGAAAAAAAAGTCATAGTATAGTATGTTGAAAATTTTGGAAAAAAAGTCATAGTATAGTATGTCGAAAATTTTGGGAAAAAAAAGTCATAGTATAGTATGTCGAAAAAAAGTCATAGTATAGTAAATTTAGGGAGACAATAATAGTATGTCGAAAAATTTTGGAAAAAAAAGTCATAGTATAGTATGTCGAAAAATTTTGGAAAAAAAAGTCATAGTATAGTATGTCGAAAAATTTTGGAAAAAAAAGTCATAGTATAGTATGTCGAAAAATTTTGGAAAAAAAAGTCATAGTATAGTATGTCGAAAAATTTTGGAAAAAAAAGTCATAGTATAGTATGTCGAAAAATTTTGGAAAAAAAGTCATAGTATAGTATGTCAAAAAAGGAAAAAAAGTAAGTATAGTATGTTGAAAATTTTTGAAAAAAAGTCATAGTATAGTATGAGAAAATTTTGGGAAAAAAAAAGTCATAGTATAGTAAGTCGAAAAAAAGTCATAGTATAGTATGTCAAAACAAAGTCATAGTATAGTATGTCGAAAAATTTGGAAAAAAAAAGTCATAGTAAAGTATGTCGAAAATTTTGGAAGAAAGTCATAGTATAGTAGGTTGAAAAAAAGTCATAGTATAGTATGTCAAAACAAAGTCATAGTATAGTATGTCGAAAAATTTTGGAAAAAAAAGTCATAGTATAGTATGTCGAAAAATTTTGGAAAAAAAAGTCATAGTATAGTATGTCGAAAAATTTTGGAAAAAAAAGTCATAGTATAGTATGTCGTAAAATTTTGGAAAAAAAAGTCATAGTATAGTATGTCGAAAAATTTTGGAAAAAAAAGTCATAGTATAGTATGTCGAAAAATTTTGGAAAAAAAAGTCATAGTATAGTATGTCGAAAAATTTTGGAAAAAAAAGTCATAGTATAGTATGTCGAAAAATTTTGGAAAAAAAAGTCATAGTATAGTATGTCGAAACATTTTGGAAAAAAAAGTCATAGTATAGTATGTCGAAAAATTTTGTAAAAAAAAGTCATAGTATAGTATGTCGTAAAATTTTGTAAAAAAAGTCATAGTATAGTATGTCGTAAAATTTTGGCAAAAAAAGTCATAGTATAGTATGTCGGGGAAAAAAAATCATAGTATAGTATTATGAAAAAAAAGTCATAGTATAGTATGTCGAAAAATTTTGGGGAAAAAAAAATCATAGTATAGTATGTCGAAAAATTTTGTAAATAAAAGTCATAGTATAGTATGTCGAAAATTTTGAAAAAAAGTCATAGTATATTGTCGTAGAAAAAAAAGTCATAGTAAAGTAAAAATTTTGGAAAAAAAGTCATAGTATAGTATGTCAAAAAAAAGTCATAGTATAGTATGTCGGGGAAAAAAAATCATAGTATAGTATGTCGGAAAAAAAGTCATAGTATAGTATGTCAAAAAATGTTGAAAAAAAGTCATAGTATAGTACGTCGAAAAATTTTGAAAAAAAAGTCATAGTATAGTTTAGTTTTGAAAAAAAAGTCATAGTATAGTATGTCAAAAAAAGTCAATATAGTATGTCGAAAATTTTGGAAAAAAAGTCATAGTATAGTATGTCGAAAATTTTGGGAAAAAAAAGTCATAGTATAGTATGTCGAAAAATTTTGGAAAAAAAAGTATAGTATAGTATGTCGAAAATTTTGGAAAAAAAAGTCTCGTATAGTATGTCGAAAAATTTTAGGAAAAAAAAGTCATAGTATAGTATGTCGAAAAATTTTGGAAAAAAAAGTCAAAGTATAGTATGTCGAAAAAAAGTCATAGTATAGTATGTCGAAAAAATTTGTGTAAATAAGTCATAGTATAGTATGTCGAAAAATTTTGAAAAAAAAAGTCATAGTATGTCGAAGAAGGTCATAGTATAGTATGTCGAAAAATTTTGGAAAAAAAAGTCATAGTATAGTATGTCGAAAAAAAGTCATAGTATAGTATGTAGAAAAAAAGTCATAGTATAGTATGTCGAAAAAAAGTCATAGTATAGTATGTCAAAACAAAGTCATAGTATACTATGTCGAAAAATTTTGGAAAAAAAAGTCATAGTATAGTATGTCGAAAAAAAGTCATAGTATAGTATGTCGAAAAATTTTGGAAAAAAAAGTCATAGTATAGTATGTCGAAATATTTTGGAAAAAAAAGTCATAGTATAGTATGTCGAAAAATTTTGGAAAAAAAAGTCATAGTATAGTATGTCGAAAATTTTGTAAAAAAAAGTCATAGTATAGTATGTCGTAAAATTTTGTAAAAAAAAGTCATAGTATAGTATGTCGAAAAATTTGGTAAAAAAAAGTCATAGTATAGTATGTCGAAAAATTTTGTAAAAAAAAGTCATAGTATAGTATGTCGAAAAATTTTGGAAAAAAAAGTCATAGTATAGTATGTCGAAAAATTTTGGAAAAAAAAGTCTTAGTATAGTATGTCGAAAATTTTGGTAAAAAAAGTCATAGTATAGTATGTAGAAAATTTTGGGAAAAAAAGTCATAGTATAGTAGTCGAAAAAAAGTCATAGTATAGTATGTCAAAACAAAGTCATAGTATAGTATGTCGAAAATCTTTGTAAAAAAAGTCTTCGTATAGTATGTCGAAAAATTTTGTAAAAAAAAGTCATAGTATAGTATGTCGAAAAATTTTGGGAAAAAAAGTCATAGTATAGTATGTCGTAAAATTTTGGAAAAAAAGTCATAGTATAGTATGTCGAAAAATTTTGGAAAAAAAAGTCATAGTATAGTATGTCGAAAAATTTTGGAAAAAAAAGTCATAGTATAGTATGTCGAAAAATTTTGGAAAAAAAAGTCATAGTATATTATGTCGTAAAATTTTGAAAAAAAGTCATATTATAGTATGTCGTAAAATGTTGTAAAAAAAAGTCATAGTATAGTATGTCAAAAAAAAGTCATAGTATAGTATGTCGAAATATTTTGTAAAAAAAAGTCATAGTATAGTATGTCGTAAAATTTTGGAAAAAAAAGTCATAGTATAGTATGTCGAAAAGTTTTGGAAAAAAAAGTCATAGTATAGTATGTCGAAAAATTTTGTTAAAAAAAGTCATAGTATAGTATGTCGAAAATTTTGGAAAAAAAAGTCATAGTATGTCGAAAAATTTTGGAAAAA